>ARYC01000300.1:0-40261 GCA_000711775.1 Oxytricha trifallax | reverse complement strand
GTTCAGGGTATTGAGGGAGCATATCTAAAGTGCCATTTTCTGTTACATTGTATGAGCAATCAGTCACTATAATTAAAATCTTAATTTATTAGAATTCTTAATACTTACGAATACCAATTAGATCATCGAAATAATTAGCTAGTGGCTCACAATCATTTATCACATAGCATCTGTCTTATCTATCTGTGAAATAATCTTCACTCAAATTAGCTCTAAAATTTGAAGTTTATAACATATTTTAGCTTACCCCGTAATGACAACGTTATGATCGAAGACATGTGCTTTGATATGATGAACTCCAAATATTTCTCTCAAGGGTCCTGCCATCATCTTGCCCTTCCAAAATCCAGTATCCGGGTGATGCCAAAACCCAATTCTCAACTTATCCCCTCTATGAACATGCTTTTCCTTTAATCCCCTCATCAATTCAAATGAACTTGAATTATCCTTAGAAACTATTCTTGTTCCACGCATATAATCCATTAAAATGTTCATTTTTAAGTTTGGGCTTGTTTCAAGCTTTTTATCCAATCTCTCTACTAAATATTTTTCTAGGTTTCCTGTACCCATATACAAAGCGCTCATTGAGATTCTTAGTTCACTTTATTTTGCAAGTTTCTACAAAAAATTGTATAAATTTATAGTTATTTGTAACATTTCATTTATAGAAATCATTCGTTAACCTAAAAAAATAAAAACTTACATGAAGTGCTAAGTAGTAATCAACAGGGTCTTTTAAAATCTAAATCTAACTGCTGCGGACTTCAAAACACGGAGACTTTCTTTCTTTAATTAGGTTATTGAAAAGAAACTCCTGAGCTTTTGAGAATTTTTTCATTTTATTTTATTCTACGGCTTAAATTTAATTATAAAATTTTAGTAAATTTTAAATGTTATTTACTAATATTAATTCTTAGAATTACTTTAATATATTATTAAAGCTAAGATAAAAATAATTAAATTTTGAGAATATATTTATATTTTGCAAATGGTAGATACTTTACATTCATCCCCTAAACACTCTCCCAAGAACATTTTAAGACTCAACAAACTACAATCCACCAATTTGAATCAAGATACAATTATGAAGTCTTTAGCAGTGTCTCTAGCTTCAAGAGTCTCAGGTAAGAGTATATATTTATTTTGGATGTTCTGTAATTTCTAACAAAATATTTTATATTGTTGCTATAACTGTCGATGCTTTATATTTTTCACAATTTATTCCTTGATGTTTGAACTTCTTTTATGAATAGGCTCTGTTCATGAATCATTTATGGGAAATAATCAAAGTTCAAAAGTTCAAAATAACGAGATGGGAGGGTATTCAGACAGGATCTAAAACCTGTCAATTAAGATCAATTCATAGATCACAGACTTAGATGACAGACTGGATTAGATATTGGAGAAGCACGAGAAAGACTTTCTCACTGCATATAGGGTAAGTCAAAACATCAATAAAATTTATGATAACCTCCTATGATAGTATCACATGTTAAAAGTGCAAAAAGAATTGGTGGCTTTAAAGTAGAAAGCCAATGAAAATGAATTGAAAAATTAGCAAGAATCCAGGATTAATGAACTTGAAAAGTAAACTTAAATGTTTAGAGAGTAGTGCATGAAACTAAGAAACAAATGTGATGCTCAAGACAAGACTTTAGGTAAGACATCCTATAAACCTCGAGCATTTATTTATTTTTATGATCAATTTAACGAATGATTGTATAGATAACTTGAAAAACTCAATCGATGAACTTGAGGATGACCGGAAATTTCTAGACTACGAGATCAGAGACTCCAGATTGCAAAATAAAATGCTCAAAATAACATTATCTAAACAGCATAATGAATGCGAGGAAATCAGCTAGATTAATCAAACCACTAAAGATTAGATATCTAATCTATAAAATTAAACCATGATTAACAGGACATTCAACTAGCAGTAGGAGTAAAATTAATAGTAATAGTTTTAATTGAATAGCTAAATGGATTCCATACAAAATCAAACTTAAAATTTCAATGAAAGTAATGACATCTACTTAATGGGTAATTAATAATTGACAAGTCAGTTTAAATCTAACCAACAATAGCAGTCTTACTTTGACAAGGACACCACTGAGATGACGACAGCGAGATTACACGGAGTGAAAGATCAATCACAGTCTTATATAAAAGATTCACATGCTTTTAAGATAGATCCTTTGAGATTCGTTGAAGGTTCGGTTTAAGAGGAGGAATACGAAGAGACTCTACAACTTAATACTTAATAAGTGCAGAATTAAGGGAGTGGTAATAACAATCTATATGCTACTTTTATGAAGGAAAGCTAATAGTATTGTTTAATATAATTTATTTAATGGAAACAAATTGAAATTGCTTATTTAGATTAAATTTTAATAACTTTTCCTATATATTATCCCTTATTTTTCAAAAAATGAAAAAGTGTCGCTTGGATTGATAAAACTCTTAAAACAGTTTTATTTTTTTATTTTAAATTAAAAATTCTCTATTCTGTAATAACTTTTGCTAAAAAAATAATTATATTATGTCTTTTATGCAAATAGAGACATGATTTGATTGTTAAATCTATTCTATTATAAACCTTAAATTAATTGTAAACAAGCATTAGCAGTAAGATAATATAGCAAACTCTTAATTAAATAAAGTACAAATTTTGCAAGATGTTAATAGCTCTGATTAATAAAATTAAAACGAACATCTAGAAGTATAATATTATACTATAATTAAATGATTTTAGACTAATCCTCTATGATTAAATTAAATATTATTAATTTATCTAGAAGCTGAAGAGACTTAATATGATAAAAGAACTTCTAATAGTGAGCAGCAACTCAACACTTATTAACAAGATCTATCTCCACTCAATTTGTAAGATTCTTATGAGCAATAGAACTTAGCAGATCATTCTAAGATCAGCCAATATTGCTGAAGTAATATCAAGGAAATTGAGAGATAATGATACTACTTATTATGTTGTTTATAAATGATTTAAACAATTGTATATTTATAATAATAGTACTAAAACAGCAACATAAATCAAACCCAAAAATTGAAGTATATGTCAAAGATAAGCTAAGGTTATAAGGAAGGCAGAGGACCTGGAGACTTAAAGAAAACATTCATGTATAACGCAAAATTTACTCAGCAACTTTTTGACATTTTGGAATTGACTTAGAAATAAGTAGCACCAACAGCTGTTATGGTTGAATAAACCCACCCACGTTTTTGAATATAAATTACTATTCAATGCTACTTATATCTCAGAGTTAACTTAGATATCTTTACCAAAGTTTAGCTATTTGAGGAAGATACCAGGAGAAGGCAAGAAATGGCAGAGCACCTAAGAGTCAAATTAGCTCAATAAAAGCAGATAAATCTTCAAAAACAGCAACAAATCTAGCTCCAAAAACAAATGCTTCAATAAAAGAAAGAATCTGAGGTGCTTGTCTAGACATTTAAGAACTGTATAGATGCTGTCATTTTAGATAAGAAAGACAGATTGAATATTAGTTAGAATGTGAAGAAAGATCAACTTTATGGGAGTGATAAGAAGAGAATTCTGGAGTTATTTGTTGAAAATGATCATACACTCTCACATCTGCTGGAGTTCATTTCAAGTAAGCTTAAGTAGCTTTATTCCAAAGTATTAGACATAAATCTGTAGGATTTCTCAATTATTTGAGTAATTTAAATGATATTAAAGAAATAAATTGAAACATAAGTCGAAGTCATTATTTCAATATGACTTGTATAGGTTAATCACTAGTAATAACCAGCATAATCATACTGCTGTTACTATTGCAATTTTTGGAAGTTGCTCTTCATATCATCCTCGTCTTCAGAGTCTTCATCGGATTCTTCGCTTTAACTTTCATTGTGTCCATGCTTTGGCCTTGATCCTCTTCTTGAATGCTCTTTTATCATATTCAACTGCGCTGCTTGTCCATAACTCTAGTTTTGACCATAAGGATCCAGCGCCCTTGCTGACAAGTCATTTGCTATTCTGTCCAAGTCCATGCTCATTAGACTCTTTCTGGCACCATTCTTAATTTTCTGATTATTGTTTCTGATGAAGTTATAATATAAATCAATAAAGATATATGACTCCTCATGCCATTAAAATTTATAATTATATAAGTATTATAAAGGCTTTTGCGTTTAAGCCAAACATGGCGTTTTGAGAGTTTCCTCCATTAGGGACAGATAAGAATTGTTGATCATCAGCACTCTTATAAGTTTTATCTCTTTGATTAGTGTTATTACTTTTACCATCATCGTGTAAGTTTACACCTTCATCAAATGAATTGTCTTCTGAGCTACTAGATTCAACCATTCTATCGAGATCTAAAAAGTACATAGCAAATAAAATCAATATATTCCATAGTTTATTCAATCATTGATCTAGCATCATACCATCACCAACTTTGCCATTATCTTATCTTTGCTATTCAAGCTCCTATTCCTCCAACAGTATCTCATCGATAAGTTTCATCAATTCCTCTTCGTTTAGTAAAAATGGATTAAGATTTGAAAATTCATAAGCCTCCTTCACATCTAAATCAATAATAAACCTCTTCAGGAGATTTTGAGTTTCTCTTAAATCTGGGCTTGATTTCTCTAATTCACTACGAATTTTGGTGAGTCTCTAAATCTGAGTGAATTGCGCATTATTCAGGTAGTTGTCTGGTAAGTCTATATCTATAGAACGGAAGACATCTACGCTTTGAATAGTGTCTATAATTGTGCACATGTCCTATTTATAGTCCAAAATCTTCACTAAGGGATCGTTGTTGTTTATACTCATAATGCCACTTTTGTCTCTGCTTTTGCCATTGAGATTGTTTTTACCTCCTCTGATCTAAAAAGGCATCTACTAAGCCAAATCCTTCAATACTTCATCGTATTCTGCATCTTTTGCCTAGGCAATTACGAATTTCTCAAACACAAGAAGTTAATCAACACTTACACTCACAAAGAAATATTTCAATAGAATTTCGTTCTTTAAAGCGTTTTAGAGTATAAGCTTCTAGTTATCATTTAAGGTTTGCTAAAACTCTGGGATCTCTTATATTAATTGCAGAAATCTATGATCTTTCTAAATCTATTAACGATATTGAGTCTTGTTGGCTAAGTCTGGCTGTATGATAGAAGATAACTGTATTTGGTTTTGTGGAGATAACTATGACAGATATTTGGATCTGTTTATCTTCCAAATTTATGATTTGGTGAAGAGATTAAGCTAGAAAGGGTTTAAGATCTCTTTGAACTCATTTGGAATGTAGAGAGGTGTACTCAATTGAGAGTTAAGCTAGCATTTAGAAAGGGAGGATAACTGTTTATCTGAAAGGGAGAGTAGGAATGCAATTAAATAGGGAGCTACTTTTTCGAATAACTGTGTCTTTACAACGTTATAAGAAATTGATAAAGACTGTTATATTATATTGAATTATTATAAGGTAATTGTCAAAACCTCTGCTAATTAATCGCTCGACATCATCATCCTCATCTTCTATAGGTTTCTAAGATTATTATTATGCTGCGAAAGAAAATCTATTTTGCATAGAATTCATTATTACTGATTTTCTGTCATTCTTGTTTGCTTATCTAGTGGGTGACTAATCTTTGTCATCTTAAATTTTTAGCTTTACAACTCATTTATTTACTTATTTTAACCAAAATGCTCAGTAATAATGCAAATATTTATATCTAAAACAGAAAGTTACGCCTGTCCTTCAAGAGTTTTTTCATCCATATTTTATCTATGCTTAAGCAGAATATTTAATAAGTGATTGATATCAGCAGCTTAATCGGGTAGGAGAGGTTTATCAACCATACACAGCAAACCGTAGATTAGCTTTTAATCAACCTCTGGAATCTTTTACTTCCTGTCCCATTCGTTCTCACTCTCACTAGAAATCACTCCAAATATCTCTTGAAGCACTAACTCAGAAGCAAGAGCCAAGTTTCTGTTCTAAATATTTACATCCTGAGTTTCTGAGTTTTATATTGATTGGATATTCTGCTTTTGAATGAATTCGTAGTACTAATAGGCATCTCTGTACCTTGAATTTTTAGAAATCAAGGATTGTTCTTGCAAGAGCTGCTGTCTCAAATTTTATCTCTAATTTAATACTATATCTATCCATTTTTAATCCCATAGTTAAGCACTTATCGAGTGAGTCTGCTGTTTCCCAACAACTATTTCATGATCTTAATATAGATTCTATCCTTAATCTGATTTATCATTGTTGTTGTTTTGTGAATTATATTGCTGAAGTAGTTTTTCGGTGGGCTTGAATATCAATCGAGATAAACTATCCTTGACGTAATCTCTGTCGTGACCATGACTTTCTATATGAATTTACTCAATTATCATTTAACCTTTATCCTGTTTTTGTTCGTCTTCATTAACCAAGCTTTCAACCTAACTGGACATCATACCTTTACTTATCTAACCTTCTGTGGCTTTTTGAAAGTAACTATCATATTTCTTGCTCTTAAATATCTCTGATGTCATTTGAGCTTCCTGTCTGACTTATTTTAAGTACATTAGTGCATCTACATCTCCCTCTGGCATATCATACTCCTCTAACATAACATCTTCATCTAATGGCAGTGCTTTCCTCAAAAGCTTCTCTTCCTCTTTTTTCTCTTGAAAAGTTGATTAGGAGTGATTTTTGATGTTTTTGGATTAATGCTTTGATTTATGATTGTGATTTGACTTCATTTATTTATGTAAAATTATTTAAGTTAATGATTAATTATGATATAATTGCAAATTAAACTATAATAATTGGTTATGAAATTAATTAAGTATTATCATTTGTCAGAATTATATGATTAAAAGCAAACTGTATTATTATTTTCTTCAAATCATTATTCTGATTCTTGCTTAGGTGGAGGAGGTCCACATGGCTGAATCATTTTCTATATATTATAAGTTAATAATTTGTTAAATAATATTGTGGAGGTAAACAGGATAATGTTTACTATAAATTTTACAATTATTGCTTACCTCTAGAAGTTTATGTCTTGTTTTCGCGATGGATTCATTCTCAGCTACTGCCATGTAGGAAAGTCTAGAAAAATGTCCAATGTGTGAAGCATAACTATCCCTGTGCACTCCAGTCACAAACTCCCTAAATGAATTTCAATATTATTTCAAAACAATTTAGGAAATTAATTTAATTACCATTTAGACATATCAGCATGACCACAACCGTGATACTTCGCATACAAATGCTCCATTTAGTTCTGCATTTTATTGATTTCTTTTTAATTAAAATTAATATTATTATAGATAGATGAAGTTCTTCTATGATAAATCAAATATTGAGAAGATTCTAGAATAGTAGTATTAGTATCTACAATTTTGATTAGCCAATAAAACAATTCTGCAATTTTATAATATAAATTTGAATTTGCTAAAAAGCACGACGCTAATTTAAACATACTTAAAAAATGAATCCATACGCTTCCGAAGATTTCAACCGCATGAAGGTCAAGGGTACTCCCAAGCCTAAGCCAGAGCCTGAAAATGAGAATTAAATTGATCATCCTTTTTTCGAGGGAAAGAAATTGGAGATGTCTAAGAATGAACTTAGAGCATTTACAAAGGCCATGGAGCAACCTGAATTTAAAGACATGTTGGCGGATTACGTTAAGGAAATCTCTGATCCAGGTAACATAAAAGATATTAAATTACATTTAAATAACAAAGCAGAGTATGAGACATATCTTAGACAACTCGAAGATGCTGGAGATCTTCCAATAGGTACCAAGTTAATTGAACCAACAGGTTTGTTCTGCATAAAAACTACAGCCAAGAAATTGATAAGTGACACTAACAAGCAATTCTTCGATCAAAAGACATTCATTAATGTTTGCGTGCATGAGGATGTAGAGAAACCAAGAAAGGAATATGTGAAGATGCCTGATGGTAAATCTGGCTACTCATATCTTAAATTTTAAAATTATCATTAGATAAATATTGTGATTACTAAACTCATGGCAACTACCCTACAGAGTGTCCAAACCTCGTCATGATTAAGACAAAAACGGTGCTCTATGTTCCACTTTCGATATAGTTTTCCACAGTGACGTGGGAAGTTTCATAATTCACGATGACTTTAAGAAGTTCGTATCAGATACCGCCATCGATGGAGTGAATAGAGTAATGGCTGAACACAAGGAAAAGTGTTCTAGCGACTATAAAATCATGAAACATTTGCAATGTAAAGGTGGGAAGCCTGGTTTGCTCACTATCAAAGTGTAGACTGAGAATAAACTACTAGCTAATGCAGATGTTAACAAACATGAAACTAAACTCTAGAAAGATATAACTAATCAGACTGATGAGTTTAAAAAGTTGCAATAAGAGGAGGAAGAACTAAGAGCTAAGGCTAAATATTGCTGAGTTACTTTTATTCTAATTAATTAATGTATATATGATTGAATTAATATGCAATAAGATGCTAAAGCACTTGGTGAAATCGATGATGATGACGAAGACAAGGAAGAGGAAGAGCAAATGCCAACAAGTGTCGTGAGACCTAAATACAAAATTGTCTTCTCTTACCCAGCAAACATAGAGGATACTTGGGAAGGTTTCAGCACCAACGAAGGATTTAAAAATAAAGGTCTTGATCACAAGATCCCCAAAGAATTGACAATCACCATATTACTAATTTTAATGTTGTTTTCTATCTTTACTTATTTTACCATGCTTATATAGTTCAATTTATTGAGTTATAAACGTCCCATTCATAGAATCTATGAAACTGGCAAAGTTAGACATAAACGAGACCAACATGATTTTCGAATATCCAGATCTCTATTATTTAGATTTGAATCTAAAGTATATCTGCAACTGTGCCAAAGGAACCGCCAAATTCGATAAAAGCAAGAAGACTCTTACATTTTTATATTTTTGCTTTTCTTTTACAATCAGAGTGCCAATCACCGGCTTAACAGAAGATTCATAGAAGGTTTATTCAGAGAACATGACTAAATACAACGAAATCTAATAGAGAAAGTATAATGAGCTGGAAAGATCAAAGAGAGAAGAAGAGGAGGATAAGAAAAAGGAAGATGAAGCTGCAGTCAAGATAAGTTAGTCTTAAGAAGCTGGTTCTGGAGAATCCATTCAGAGAATTCTACCAAGTATTGATGTGATTGGAGGAGATCTTGGAAGCAATTTCTAAATGAACTCTGATGAACTTGTTGACTTATAGAAGTTGCAACAAGAAGCTTTTTTATATCATGATTTCATAGAACTTGTAATGATTTACTGTTATATTTACCCTAATTGACTAAAGCTTTGAAAGAAGGAGATGGATAGAATACAAAAGTTGATGAAACAACACAACACAGAGAAAACTTTCTTAAAGTGTATTCAGAAGACAAAGACACTCTCAATAAAAATAACGATGATGATGATCTTTCAAACTTAAAAGATATCAAATTCAAGCAGAACTTAGATGAAGATGATGATTCACAGTCTAATATCAAAATCACAGGTATTAATGACAGAGATGTTGGAAAGAAACCTTTAATTTAAGAGATTAAAACTACTTCAAATACAACAACTTAGGTAGATTCTAATGCGAATAATTCTTTACCTGAGTCTGATTAAAAACCAGTTACTTTATAAGCATAAACTGAAATTAAAGCGTTTAGCTGGGATACAGCTGAGAGAGTAGTTGCTAAATATCAATTTTTCCATTAGAAAGAGCTCGTTTTCTTAAACTTAAACTTTAAAGGCTACAATAAACTTACTGATGTGCGTTATGCTCTCTCTGAAAACGAACTTCTCTTGGAAGTTTGGCACCCACCTCAATCTAACTAAATTCACAGAATGTGCTATACTTTGAACAAGGAAGTTGACGTTGCCTAGTCAAATATCGACCTGCTAGTTGACTTCATTTCCATAAAGTTGAAGAAATAAGATAAAGACAGCACTTGGAATTCAGTTGGGTATGAAATCAGTGACTTTACCATCCCACTTAAGGGCTAAATGAAGTCAAATTTCTTAAAGCATGAAAAGCCAGTTTAAAATGTAGCTTCAAACCACAATGAAGACAAAGAGAACATCAACAATGACAATAAGTAGGTAGATGATGGTAACAATGGTTTAGATGATAAACAGAATGTTGAAAATCAGTAAGTGGAGTAATTGCAGAACGAAGTGACAAGAAAGATAGATACAGCTCAATTGAACTTTATGAATTTGGACTCATCTGTTATCTTCAAAATATACTGACCGAAATAGAAATAAATTATCTTATTTTTGTTTTTACAAATAAGTCTATTATACTATCTTAAAAAATTATAAACTTTAAAAATATATTACTGAGTATTTTGGCTAGAGATTCCGTTGATTATCAAATTGTCTTACTCAACAAACTTAATTAGTTTTGAAAATAATATGTAGCTTTGATTAATTGAATTTCTCTTGAATTCGCTTAACAATATTTCCATATACCAATATAATTGTATTAATCTATTTATCTGAAGATTTTTTGAATTCTTATGAACTACTGCTAAGCAGCATCATATTGATTTACTGCTACTTTTTATGAAATTCCTTATTTAAATACTTTTACTATACTCTATGACCTACTATATTTGATGGACCCCCTGATAATAGCCTCTTCTACCCAATCATAAGATCTTTTGTGTTAATTTTATCATTAATGTTTTTATTACTGCTCATATTCAGGGACTTGAATATCTCATTATTCTCGAATATGTTGCTCTATATGTCCATATTGTCAGCTTTATAGCGCTTTGTGTTGCTTTAATTTAGATTAAATTTTCCTAAATCTACTTAATTCTTTTGTTTATGCTGTGTCTTTGGCCGTGGCTTGATTTTAACAACGTTGTTGATTTAATTAGTGTCGTAACTCTCTTGTAAGTGGTAATTTGAAGAGAGAATGTTGGAGGAGCTGTTTATGTTTGTAAGAGGGGCGTTATCAAGGGTTTTGGGGTTTTTGTACTCTATCAGATAGTTTGAGAAGTTTTCTTAATTGTTAGCATCTAATGTCAAGTTAAATTAATAGGGTATATTGGTAAATTATTAAATTTAATTGATAAAATAAATTATTTTATCTTCTCTCTTTATTTTAAATTGATATTCATCTAGCAGAATAAGGTTTTGATTAGTTTTCTAGTCAAAATTCTTGCTTATTTATTTACTTATCTTGCTATTATAAACATTGATAATTTAAACTTTAATAGTATAATATTTTATTATTACAATAATTATATTATGCAATAAGCTATCCGTCAAATCTCTAACTAAGCACGACTTCTCTCCTGCTCTCGCCACTTTTGAGTCTAATTTAATCCTTAGAAATAACAGAGTCCTCTTCTAATTACTATAGATATACTATGGAACTTGCTACATCTTTCATTTGCTTGTTTAAAACAGCTTATAATATATTTTAAGCATTTTAAGATAAAAATTAATAAATAGTTTAAATTTGTGATAAAAATTAAAGTAAAAAATAAATTTATAATCTTAAAACATTACATTTATTATAGTTATCGTTTACTTCATTTGAAATTGGATTCTTTTAATTGTAATACCTGTACTTGTTGAATAAAGTAGAATATTCTTTAGTAGTTTATTTATTATCAATTTCTGAATTGAAGTTGATTTTTTGTGAAAACACATCGAAATCATTTTCAATCCTCTTAGTCTACTCATTTGTAGGATTTTATATATTATTATTAAACAATTTCCTACCCAGATGACTCCTAGAGTAATTCCGAACACTTTTGGATTTATTTGTGTTATAAGATTATGTGTTGTTTAAGTTTTAAGCAGTTTAGTACCCTGAAATGTTTTAAGAAAATAGAGGCAGCTGTCTATTTCTTTCACGGAAATTTTGAATCAGAACTTAATCACTTATAAGTTCTTTGAATTTAGTAAAAAATAGATTCATATAAATAAATTGCAATTTTATTCAAAAGAAACTTAAAAATTTTAAGTTATATGTACAAATTGGAGTTAAGAATTTAAAGCTCTAATAAACAAAAGGATTTTTTATTAATTAAAGGTTTCAATCAACTTTTGGAATGATTTTTATTTTGGATGTTTTGCTTCTACATACGACTTTATTGTATCAAAATAATAAAAATTAGATTATTATTAAGTATGAATTGACTCATTATTTATTAAATAAACATATACTCTGTTTAAGCTTGTTAAACCTATATAATCTGATTTAATTTTTGAAAAAATGTAGTGCTTCTTATTTGTAAAATTTCTTAAGCATATATACTAAATTTATATAAACTTATAAATTACATAATTTGAATAATAAATTTTAAATGAAAATAAATATCACCAAATACTAATATATAATTTGATTTAACTTATTTTTCTTGTGATATTAAACAGCACTCTAATATATTTATAAGATTGATATGATTTTCTGAATAATTATAGCAATTTTTCTAATATTAATATATATTTATAATTAAGTTTAAAGAGTCATCAATCAAAATTAATAAGTAAGATGTTCAAGACCAATTCAAATGCCGTTGGCCACTATATCTTGGGCAAGACTTTGGGAGAGGGCACATTTGGAAAAGTAAAATTAGGCACGCATATTCTCACAGGAGAGAAGGTACTTACATATTCCATTGCCATATTTACATATTTAAGGTTCATATTTAAAATATGATTTTAATTATCTATTATTGAGATTGTAGAGATTGATAAATCACTTCCCCTAATACATAAAAGTAATTAAAGCCATTCTTAATAGGTGGCAGTTAAAGTCCTAGAAAAAACAAAGATTAAAGATAAGAAAGATGTGGAGCGTATATCAAGAGAAATAAAAATTCTCAAATAAACCCACCATCCTAATGTCGTTCAACTCTATGAGATAATAGAGACAGACAAAGACCTATTTTTAGTCATGGAATTCGCTTAAGGAGGGGAACTTTTCGATATCATTGTTCAAAATCAAAGATTGAAAGAAAAAATTGCCTGCAAGTATTTCTAGGAGTTAGTTGCTGCCATCAATTATATCCATAGTTTAGGAATCTGCCATAGAGATCTCAAACCTGAAAACCTTCTAATTGACTACGACTAGACTTTAAAGATGGTGGATTTTGGTTTGAGTAACATCTATGATGAAGATGGATTATAATTTAAGCATTATTGAAAAATAATGCTGTTTTAATTTTACTTAAAACAGCTTGTGGCAGCCCCTGCTATGCAGCTCCAGAGGTAGGTAAAATTATACAACAATTACAAGCAATCGTTAAATCTTTGCATAAATAGATGATCGCCGGAAACAAATACTACGGATTGAAGTCAGATCTATGGAGCTGTGGTGTAGTTCTGTATGCAATGCTTTGTGGGTACCTCCCTTATGAAGTAAATACTTTCATTTTAATGATATCTATAGGATTAAAAAACTTCAAATCTTTACAAAAAAATCCTAAGTGCTGAATATACGTTACCAAAGTTCCTGTCTGACGATGCCAAAGATATGATTAGCAAAATATTTATAACAAATCCAGACGAAAGAATTGATATTGAAGGTATTAGAAATCATCCTTGGTATAAGCTACACTAGCCTGAATGCTAGAGTTTTGGAACAACAAGAAACTTGCAATAAATCAATCAAAAAATTGTTAACCAATTAGAGCAGCAACTAGGATTTAACAAGGAAAACTTGATAAAATCTATTAGAAATAATAAACATAATCACTTGACAGCAACATACTATTTAGTACTCAAGAAACTAATGGTCAAATAAAATAGACCGTATCTTGACTCTTTTATCCCAGATTCTTTAGCTAAATTTACAAGAGTTCGATAAAGTAAGTTACCTTATAGACGTTTTATCATTCAATTTAGAGTAAACTTTGAGAGACAGAGGGATTGAGGAGAATTCTAACTTGACCGCACCGACTGTCGATAATTTAGTTTTGAAAAATCACAGAAGAGAATAGAGTCATAATCCGACATAAACAGCTGAATCAAAAAATACTCGTTGGCAAGCTATAGCTGAAAGAAAAACTGAGAGTTGCGAGAGACCTTAAATTGATTAAGATTACGAGATTCTCTAAGGTTAAAAGCTCAATACTTAATAAGATATGTCCTTCTTATATCAGAACAGCCCAGATGTTTCATTTGCCAAAAACAAACTTGATCCAATCAATAGCAGACAAGCAGTCATAAATTCGTTTAATTAAACACAGTCAGACTTTAATAAACAGATATCTTTGATAAATCGAAAGGTAAATCCATTAAACTAAGAACTTGATATGAGGGTTACTAACTCCTTAAACGTTACATAAATTACATCTATACCTAAAACTCATCATAGAAAAACAAACAGTTTTAATGAGCAGCTAGCTTAGAAGATAAAGATAAAAAATAACTCATAATAAGAAAACATTAAGAACCTCATGAATAACATTGCAATGATTTCAAAGAAAGTGAAGGAAAAGGGGCATTCTACAGATCCTTTTGTTAAGGATAGCATAATAAACTATTCGAAGATGAATTAGACTTTCCAATAAAATCCTTATAATGGATTACATTTACAAGGGACATAGACTTAAACTAGGGAAAACAACTCAAGGAATTCTACCAATAAAAACAGCTCCACATTCTTTGGTAACTCATCTTAAACTAGAAAAGAATCAATTATGAGTTCTAAGCAATCGAGAGTATTCACTCAGCAGCTTACTAAACTCCTTAATACAAATCAAATAAAAATCTGATGAGGTTAATAAGTGATAAAATATAATTATTTTTAAATAAGGAAAGTATTCTCTTAAATCAAGTTTCTAAGATCTCTGCAAATTTTAACGATATAATTACATATAATTTTAACAAAATATCTTCATCGTTTTACATTTTGGGTTTAACTAATCTTTTGACAAAACTGCTTTACAAAAGCATTTAAATCTAGCTGTTTAAGACTAAAACTCCAGAGCTTTGTAAAACTAAAGCTCTTTACTCGTTAGTAAGACTTCTCAGTAATCTTCCAGAAATAATTCGAGGGCAAACTACGCTTCAAGGTCTCGTTAAGGTGCAATCGATAACTCAAGACTAGTCAACGAAGCAGAGGGCTCCCTAGAAAATCTGTAGCAATCTTTGATTGGAACAAGAGGTCTCGTGACAGGAAATCCCTAACTTAAAAATATGTCAATGAATAACAATATTGAATTGCAAAACCTAAACAACAGCATTTTGTAAAAGTATCAGACTTAGAACTAGTAACTCCAAAGTTAAGTTGATAAAACACAATAAAGGAGAGCCTCGAATAATCTTAACTTTTCAATGAATAACAATACATAAGCTGTAAATGGGAGAAATGTCAGTTCGATGAACTTCGGGTAGAATAACACATAAGTCATTTCTTAAAACTAAAATAGACCTATCAAAACTCCGGTTCAAATTTAACCTGACACTAATTTAAATATTACAGAGCTTTACAATTAATATTAGGGTGTATGCTATTCAATAATTCAATTATTACAAATGTTCAACAACAACAAAAAATTATAAATGAAAAAAAGTTTTAGAAATGTTTTCAATATTACTTCTGCTAAATATTTTAGGCATTCATTTAGAAAAATTTTAAACAGAAGAAAGTTAATTAATTTTAATGTCAAGAAATAGATATCTTCATATGATTTTGTGTAGACTTATTATAAATTTTTATTTATTGTAATAACTGCCCTTTCTCTCATCCAGAATTATATAATTTCTTTATAGAATTGTCTCTCTATTAATTTAATTTGAACCTTATTTTATATTAGGCCAAATAAAGATAAAGAAATTCCTCTCTCTCAAACTAGCATCCAAATGTCCCTCAAATCTAGTAGTAATTCTATGCCAGCATAAAAAACCCTCAATAACCCTCTCAGTAAGTTATTTTAAATAATCAAAAGAACTTGAGTGAATAAATGAACAGAACTTTCTACCATCAACCAGGGAGTATAATTGGAAGTATCAACGGGGTAGTTGGTAGTAGTTTAGGTTAAAATACTTTCAATAGCAATGCCAGTTACAACTGTAATATCAATACGTAGTAGCAGACGCAGTAAAAGTAAAGCATCTCCAGCAAGGGGAGCAAGAATTATCATTAGAGAAATCATAGTTATCTTAACCCTGTTCAAAATAAGATTATTCAGATAGGGTTACTAAAAATCAGAATAATTAAATGCTATATTTTAAACCTTATAGTTTTCTTCTTTTATTCTTAGTTCGAACAATAACAATACTTAGTAGCAGCCTTCTCAAACGAGCAATCCTTCGAGTACTGGTGCAACTGGAGGTATTCAAATTCAAAACACATTTAATAATACAAACATAAATAACTACATAATTGATTACCGAAAGAAGTCAACAGGCTATAATATAAATCCCATTTTTAAGATGATATATAATATATTTTAAATTGACTAATTAATCTTATCAGATTAGTTTAAAAATGAAAATCATAAATATAATGTAATGGTTTTTATTATTACAATAAATAAAAGGATTTCTTCTTCAATTTATTTATTTTATGATTAAATAAGTAAATTGAATCAAATATTTATTAAAGTTTTCTTTAAGGCATTTCGAAAATATTTAGCAAAGATAAAGCTATTAATCAAACTTCATTTTTTAGAGTTAACTTTTATAACTAGTTTTAATAATTAATGGTAAATTTTTGGAGCTATTCTTATTAATAATTACTTTACAAATAATCCTTGTTAAATATTAAATCATAAATTAAATTAATATTAACAAATTTAAGAATTTTAAATTTTAAAAAAAAACAAGTTAATTATTAAAATGTATTTTTGAATTAGAATTTTTTTTAAAAATAAAGAAGGTCTACCTTTTACTAATAGTGATTTGCTTTTATTAATTACCTTTTTAGATTAGCCTATTTTTATTAGGAACTTACTTTTTAGGTAGAAGTGAACTTGATGAATCACTGAAATTGATTTAAACTATTAAGAAAAGTATTATTGTAATTAATCTTAAGTGAACAGGAAAATTTGTAAGCATTAAATGATTAAATTATTGCTATAAAGAAACAAATAGGATATTTATTATTTCAAAAAGGACAATATATTTTATATTATTTGGTGTTTATATAATAGAAGAATAATGTAACGTTTAGTTGGTATCTATATATAAATTAGTTGATAATATACTGTCAATTTTCTATTTGACTATTAAGAATATAAGAATTGATACGCATATATTTTAGGGTTTTAAATGCTGAATTATGAAAGTTCATTAGCAAATGATTTAAGTTATAGTTAAGTACAAATATAAACACAGTTAGTATAAGTTGACTATAGTTAATCAGCATTACATTATAGATGAAATCTGATCAAGCCAAAGTTAATATAAATACACGTTAATTAAATATATAAACAAATATTATTCTAAAAATTTAGAAATTTATTAACACATCGATACAAGCTTTTAGAGTAGCTATGTTGTTAGAATTGATATTAATAATAATATATAATAAATATATTAATATGTATTTTAAACATTAATTTTAATTATTATTAATATATTTTATCAGTGACCTATCTCTAAACCTTTGATCTTTAAAACAACTTCTTGTTTTAATCATATTCCAAGGAATATCTTACGTTTTTGAACTTCCTCTGGTCCCTTCATCTTGATCAAAAGCTGGAACTCAATGGTTCTAATATCCCCTCCATATTTCCTGAGGGTATGATCTTCGATTTCACTCCATTATTAAACCTTTTCTCCACGAAGCATAAGTTCAAGTGCTTTAATATCATCGTTAAGGGAAAAGAGATCTTTTTAGAGGTCTTCAATTGATTTTTAATTTGGATCGCAGTATTTCTTGTGTAAGAAGATTAGTCTAGAAAATTGAGGGACTAGAGACTCGTCTGCAGTGAATTCGTGGTATGCTGGTCTTGTGTGATTGTTAAAATTCTATTGATTTGCAGTCATAGATGTGTTGTTGTCACATGTTGATTTCTAATCTGATGAGAAATTCTTCACATTAAAAGTCTTTTTAATCACTCTGCGCTTATAGCCATCAAATGAATCCTCCTCAGAATCATTCGATTTTTAAATTACCACTCTTATTTAGTTAACTCCATCCCAAAATTGATCTCTGTATTTTTATGTGTATACGAATGGATTGTAATCTTCTTCTCCTAGTACTACTTAAGGATGTCTGCGTTGAAAAGTTGAAGACCTTTGGTCTTAAAAGTATCTTAGTTAGCGTTCAAAATCTATCTCTGAATATCTGTAACTCATGGACCTTTTTTGTAATAATGGCTTTCTTCTAGTAGTGCTGTAATTTGATAATTTAGATTTTGAATCGGTATCTACTGAATAACAATAGGATAAAGGGGATACTTCAGTTTAAGATGCCTCCATACTACTATTATTGTTTTAATTGTAACTTTTAGTGAAAGATTCAGCTTTTACTTGAGAGTTTAGTTATTTCTACCATTGCTCACGGTTATCTTTATCTTGGCTAGATTGTGAAACTGATTTTACTTTTTAATCTTCATCTAGCTTGTCTTATTTGCACTTATCGTTTTAATTGGATTTCTATGACTCTTAAAGCTTATTATTTTCCTCCTCCTATAGTTGCTGCTACTACTATTACTTCATTTTCTAAATCAGACTGTTACTAAAACTTTGGAAGCCTAGCCCAAAGACAGAGGTATTATCATCATTATCTTCTAAACATTCTTCATCGTCATGTATAATAGTATCTTCCTCTCCGTTTTCCATATCAATTAACTGCTGTGTTTATATGTTGTCATCTTACTAGTCTTGAGGTTTCTAAGCAAAGCAATTAAGTTTACTTTGTTTTGTCTTTATATTAACTTTCCTGTTCATATTTCTTCTACCACCTCTTTACCTTTTCTAATTAATTTCCACAGGCAACTCGTTTCTTACTTACTCTTAATCTTTACCTTAGAATAAGTTATTATTGTTGTCTTGAATTCTTGTTCTCCTTCCTAATAGATTTCCTTAACTTTTAGTTGTTAAATAAGACTTTGGCTCTTCTTTAATCATTAGCATTTATTCGATTTTCTTGTTTGTGTCTTGCTAATGTTAAGCTAATGGTTGTTAGTGTAGCAACTAATAAGTCAATCTTTAAGGATTATAATCTTCATCTTCCTCGTCTTCAGATAACATAGGCTAGTGATATTCATCGACTTACTATCTCAATTGTGGCGGCAAGTCATTCTTAAAAATATTGTGTCTTAGTCTTTCAAGTTGCATTACTTCATGCTTTTTAGTTTTCAATTAGTCAATGATTGCATTTACAATTGCTGGCTCATCAGGTATCTCTCTGAAACTCACACAATAAGGCATTTTAAACCTTAAAGCTTGCATTATAGCTGAGTCCATATTCTCATAAGTGCAAAACTTTTACCATTAAGCATTGATTGAGTGGACAGACCTTCCTGGAAAGTATCCTCTTTAAATGCTTTGACCCCAGTAAACTGGATTTTTAGTGCGTCTTTAAGGGTTCTTCTAAATAACTTCAAAGATCTTCATAATTTCTCTAATTGTAAACTTCGTTCTACTGAATGACACTTCCTTTTTGCCTTCGAGATGATGCATCCTGAAATTCTCAGGAGATAGTACTCTTTAAGAAGCTATTGACTCATAAATCCATTTGAAAGAGAAGATAAAGCCTTTTCCAAATTAATGAGTGAGATCGTCATTAGTATCTGGCATGATTTAAAGTGCACAGCATTCATTCTGTGGAATTACAATACCTCCATACTGATGAATCAAAGACTTGAGTTTGCCTGCACCTCTACTCTTAGGAATATAAAACACTAGAAAATTAATAAACATGCATATTAAACTTACTCAATGGTACTTAGCCAAGAACAGGAAGCTGCTCAGTGAAAAGTTGCGATAGATCAAAAGCTCTATTTCTTCTATGTGCCACTTCAGTTTGGTTATCAAAGTCCCCATTTAATTGTTGTTCATCATCTTGCTGCTATTATTGATAGTTCTGATAATTATTCCTAAATTTCATGCGTCTATTAAGTTAAATGCCATCAATGAGATATTCTCTGTGATGTTCATTAATCAAGCCCTCTACTTCCTAGTCATTTTATTACATTCCTTAGTTTATGAGATTCTGTCTGTACTACTCCTCATTGAAATCCTACTCTCTCGAGTTACTAGGCAGCAGTGCTTGCTGTAAATCGAAATTTTTCTTGATACGGTTGAATTAATCAAGCAATAACTGTTCATCCAGTTGTCTTAACATGGCTTCTTCTGCGTTTTAAGCTATGCCGTTGGCTGGAGGAAGAATGTCTGTGAGCTTCTTAGAGTGATTGTAGTTGTTGTTGGGGTTGTTGAAGAAGTTGTAGGTTGACTAGTCAGTCAATTCAGTCATCTGCCCATCATTCACAAACTACAAATTTTTCTTCAGAATTTTTTTTAAATATATTTATTTTATTATTATAGAAAAGTTTGTAATTTAAAAAGAGATTTATAATATAATATAATATTATAAAAAAATAGCAATTGATAAAAATTAATTAGCTTTTTAATTGAAATATAAAAGTAAAATTAAATATTATTTTTGGGTTTTGATTGTTATTAAGCATCATAAGATTGTTAGTTTATTGCTGCTGCCTATTATTCTGATCATCATACTGTTAATGTTGAATATCATAGTATTACTGCTACTCATCAAAGCCAGTTGTATAATTGTACTGCTACTGCTGTTGTTGATATTAATCTTATTCTTATTGTTAATGAACTGGATCATCAAGTGCAAGTGCGGCTGTCAGGGCTGATGGTTCATTATCTGTAGTCATTGCGAAGTTGTTATTAATCATTTACTGGTAGTTTTATTACTGATTCAGGTAGTCTTGCTTGACTACGTTTTATGTATTGCTTAAATGTAAATATTTACAAATATCATAAAAGATTATAAGTTTATATTATTGTAAATATATAATATCAATATAATTTAGCAATATCAACAAGAGATTGTTTCTAAGTAATTGCTGGCAGGTCTTCCAAAACATTTATTTTAATCTTAAATTGTGACTTATTCTGTGAGTCTTACTGCTAATCTGACATATGATGATGATGATGAAATAAATAATTAATTAATATTTTTTATTCTCAAAGTTGAGTTCTAATATTAAAATAAATAAATACATATAATAAATCAATATTCACTCCACAGTTTCTAACTATTAGTAAGTCATTCTTCTAAAACTAATATTATATTGCTATCATTAAGTAATTTTAAATTTACAATTATAAAATAAAATTTATAACAATGATAAAAATTATAAAGTATCTTTATTTTGCAATTACTCATCTATCATATGAAATTAACGTATATTGCTGAAATTGTTATAAATTTAAATATTTATATGAATAGTTTATTATAATTAATACTTAAATAACTTAGCATATTAATATCTTAAAACATTTTAAGTTATATAATGCAAGAACTAAGCGAGAACATTTACGAGACTCCCACCCAAAACACCAAGCATTAAAACGGTTAGTGCTATTATAGCGACTAAGACTCCACCACTATCAAATCAACAAAGCAGTCACCCCCCTATAAACGCCAAATATTCCCTCGCAAAAATCAAGGATTCAAATCAAACAAAGAAAATAGCTTAAATGAGGAGGTTTAAAGTGAAGAGGAACACAGTTACAAACAGAAAGCTAGTAAACTTCATAATTAATTCCAAAAATAGGATAAATATCATGAAGAGGATGATCAGCCAGATTCTGCACAAGAAGAGGTCGATAAAATGTTTAAGGATACAAAGAATCAATAAATTAAACAGTTATTGAGAAACTAAAATTCCCATCCATAGTAAAGTAGTTTATACAACAGTATAGCTTTGTAAATAATGAAAGCTATTCTCATTGTTATTGCATTAATCAGCAGTCTAACATATACTATACAGTGGATAGCAAGTTTAATATGAATTAATGATTATCAGATTAATTTTAGATAATAATATTGCTAAATAAAAGAGAATTGTCTCTCTGTCTTCATTATTTCCTTTAATAGTTAATTTATAAACATATGCTTATTGATTATATTTAATTTTCACTATAGATCCCCTTTAAGTTTAATTTATCTAATAAAGTTCTGCATTCTATCTTGTTTATCTTTAGCTCTCTGCCAATCGTCAGTGCCCACAGTTGCAGCCCCAATACCTCCACTGCGACTAAACAGTTTCTTGTTGCTAATTGCCTCGTTACTAATGTTTTGCATGCTTTAATAATCAGTTCGACGCATAATTGATTAACCGATGTTTGTAAAAGTTAATTCACCGATGCCCATTCCACCATTTGAAGTTGGTTTTCTTGTTACTGAATGTGATGCACGCAGAGGGTTGAACTATGATGTTTGCTGCTTGGGTGTAGTCAAAATCTTATATCTCCTATATATTAGATCGACTATTGATTTATTGGGTATTAATTGGGCTTATCTTTGAAATATAAATATAAAAATGAAGTAAAGAGTAAATGCTCCAAAAACTTAGATTATAATAGTTTAAAAATAGATTGTTCAAAAATATAGAAATTATCACTTTTATATGAATATTAGTTAGAATAGATTAAAATTAAATCGTTTATACACACTTATTTGTGGATTTACATATTTGTATAATATAAAAAATAAGATAAAAACCCTTTCATAGTAAAATTTATTCAAAATATTTTTGTGTATTACTTAAAATAACCCCAAGACCCAATAATACTTAATAAATTGATATTCCTTATAATTTAATCGAGCTTTTATGTTTTGAGTCATCATGAAATTATCTGTTGCTGAAAAGGACATAGCTTGATTAGTATTATATTACAAAGGACGAGGCATGGTGCCTAACAATCCCCCATTAGATATGAAGGAATTATAATTATTAATTGGGGTTTGAACTGTTGAAGCTGGGTTCATTGTATTATATCGAGGCCTCTCGTTTATTAAAGAATTAGATCTGTAGCCCTACTTCTGGTATATTAAATCATTCTCATTATCTTAATTGTTCAACTAAAACTTAGATTTTAGTTAGAGATTGGGAGAAGTGATCATAGTCTCTTAGTTTTGAAGCTAAGAAGAGAAGTTATTTGTTGCTATGAAACTATTATTCATTGGTCTCTATCTCATGCTGAAGTTGGATAAACTGTTTAAGCTTTATAAGCCAATATTTAGTTATTACTGTTAAGGATAATTGCTATTTTATGGGTATTATTAGCTTTAGTGTTATTGGTAACTGTTCAATTAAGTTCCATTCTAGTTCATATAATTTTATGCTGAGTTGTAATTTTACATGTTTTGATAAGGTTAATTCAACACAGGTTAGGCCTAAATTTAATCTCTGAATTAAGAAAAGTATGAGGCTTAATCCTTCATGAAATTGTGTGGGTTATATTAAAAAGTGCTACTAAAGGTTTTGTGCTATTAGTTCCCTCCCTAATTATCTTATGTGCTCATTATCTATGGTGGATTCTAAAAGCCTTGATCACCTTAATAAATGAACTACTATTGTTATCTTTGTGAAGGGGAAGTAATTTAAGTGTCTAGTATCCTAATCTGATTTTCTTGTTATAGAGGTGTTTATATTTTACTTTAGCTCTTTTTACTTGAAAGATTTTAAAGTTAGTCATTTAGTTTGTCCTGTTTCTTGATATGCTTAGCATTGGAAATAATTGAGTTGCCTTACGAGCTGTTTATTAATTGCTAATTCTTATTAGGGTTAAATTTATCTCCTGAATTATTAATTGACTTTTAATCGCTTTGCTTGCTAGTTAAATCTTGAAACTTACTCAAGTCTTTCATGCTTCCCAAATTATTGTTGCTAAGCTTAATTTTACCTTTGAGAATCAACTTCCTATTCTAAAATTTGCTTTGCCTTTTCTATCCTTAATTATCTTCCTCGTCATCGCTGATTAAGTGGATAGGTTCCTTATTAAGCTACGCACTTGAGCTATTCGGATCGGGGGTTTAGACTACTTTTTCAATTGGCTTGCTGGTTCTTGCAACTACTCCTAAGTGACCATCTTTTGAAATTTAGCTTACTTTACCTTGGAATCTATCAAGGAAATCTGAAAGCTTGCGTTTCTATTAGGGATTAAGGAGTCTTTAGTTTATTTATAAGGGGTTTTCATTTTTTAAGCAATAATTAAAACAATAAAATCAGTTCTATTTTTATAATAGGACCAAATTTATTTTAATATTAGCGTTGCAGATTTAAGCATTACTTATTATTGCTTGAGTTTTATCGAAAAATTAGCTTCCACTGTAATTATGCTTTATAATATATACTTATAATTCTTAGCAGGAGTATTGACAATGTTTGAATGGGAAGTAGTCGGTGCTTACGAGAAATTATCATTTATATAATTTTAATTTCCATATTTAGTCGATCGTTAGACAGCGGCGTCTCCACTTTACTATTTAAATTTATCAGTAAAAATAAGATTTCATTACATTATTTATGAGTGGAGAGATATTTGCATCTTTGGGAATATTAATCTGCATGATAATTTAATAATATTTTTTTAATTTATTGCAAATTTTAGGAGTATTAATAATATCAGTTTAGTGAATTAGTGAATTAGAGAAATTAAATAAAAGAGATTAAAATTTAATTGGAGATCTCTAATATATTAAACATTCTCAACTAAAGGTAATCATTAATACTTACTATCAATTTTATATCAAATAGGGACCCACCTTAAAGATGGGGATAGACATTCTTTTTTTTTAGAAATTTTTCTATCTTTTTTTTTTCCTATTATTTTTCCAAAAACCTATTAGGGCCAGTTTGTGAAAATCTTTTACATCAGAAATGTAGGCATTCGGGGACCGACTGAAAAATTTTCCTATATGTGATTCCCAAAAATTTTTTTTTCTTGCTCCATTAGTTCACTGGTCCTGACCCCCCTAGTTGCTCGCTTCGCTCGCAATTGATAGTAAGTATTAATTAATATCAGTTTATTTAAGAAAATATTTGTGACAAAAGATTTGATAATATAGGGTTAATTATAAATAAATTATTCGATAAATTTATTCTAGTATATTCAATATTTTTTTATTATTCTATTCTTGATTTAAATAGGAGGACCTAATTTATAAAGTTATATATTTCCTTAATCATTAATTTGTTTTAAATGATTATAGTATGTTCTTAAAAGATTTAATTGACTTTAAAACATAATTGAAATATATTAATTAATAAATTATAATATGAGCAAATCAAATAAATCTACAACTGGACATAACAATCCAAACGGTCAAGGCGGTGGCAGTTCATCAACCTCAAATAATAATCAGAGTTTCATGCCTCGTAGCTCAAGAATAGTGAGTTTTGTGGTGGATAATCACCCTACTTTCTTGTAAAGCCACCATGATTAAGCTTCTCCCGCACTCAGGACACCAGCTAATAACGTATCTACTTCTAATCAAGATAATAAAAGTAAGCATTAAAAACTAGTCTTAAGGAATTATTAAATGAAAAACTTTTATAGGTTATGAAGATCAGAATACCTTCTCTTAGATCGCTAACATTGAAACAAATTAACAGCTACCTCATAAATAAGGTAAGACAAGCAAATAATTATACTTTCCTCCTTTCATTTCATCATAAAATTATTGTTCTTATCGTTTTAATAAAGAAATGGCTTTATATTGTGTGATTTGTGGAAAGGACACTGTGTCTCACTGTCCATGCAGCCCAGAAAATGCCTACTGCTCATCTGAGCATTAGCAATTACACTGGGATTAGGGGCACTGGTAAACTCACGATCAACAAATGCAGCAAACATTAGGGATTATTATATTACTATATGATAAATTATATTCATAGCACAAAAAATCTCAAAAATGATTGATAAAATTATCTTAAAGTTGTAAATATGCAAGGTATTTGATTATTTTTTATTAAGAGTATTAATTGGTATTTTATCTCATAACCCTTCTCAAACTTTAAACGCATAAAAAGCTTAAAAATTGCAGAATTAAAACTCAAATATAAGAGACAGAGAAGTAAGAGTCAACGCAAATAGAGTGCATAAATAAAACATTCATGATGAAAGTTTTGATGATAAACAGGGAGGGGATCATGATGGGGATTAAGACTAGATACTTCCATAGGATTATTACTCAGCATCAAATTCTAATAATGGAGGGGGTAATGGGAAGTATTTGCCAAATAAAGGATAGAGATAAGATAAAAACAATCGTCATCAGAATGATATTGATTTATCATAAATTTAATTCAATAATTATTGATTTAATTAAAGCAAATATTTTATTAATATGCGAATAAAAATAATAGTCAATAAATTTATAATAAAAATGAGAGTATGGTTTATAGCTATTACTTATAACAGGTTAAGTAAATTATATAACACATTAAACAAATCTTTATGAAAATATTTAAATTAAAAAAATAAAAATTCATTATATTAACACAATATTGATGAAGAGTTGAAACAATCATAAAGATCTCAGTAACAACAAAAACGCAAGAGTCAAAATGAAGACTCAAAGCGCAGACACCGTAAGAACCCTAGTCTATCAAAAAGGTTTGCTGATGATGAAAGTTTGAAAACAGACTCTGACCAAGAACTTGCAAATAGCGATAGTGAAGAAGTAAATGGAGCTAATGACTCTTAAAGAAAGTAGATAACCTTTGCAAATGATCAAAGAAAGAAGAAACACACAGCTCCTGAACTCAGAGACTAAAATATAGATGAAGAAGTAAATTATAATTAAATGGTCTTTACATATAAATATAGTTGAGGAGAGATGCAAAATAGGGTGTGAATAAAATGAGGCAAAGCTAGCCAGATCCTAATTTAGAGCATGCTACTACAGCTACTTTTAAGAGATTTGAAACTTAGTTGAATCCGTCTTACCTAAACAACAATGAGAAGTCTCACTCTTCAAATTTTATGAATACTTGATTCTTTTTATTTTCAGTTCAAATCAAGGTGATGCTCTATCACATCATAACTTACAGTCATAGCAACAGTAGCAACCAATGAAATGGAATGAAAAGCATAAATTCTATCAGATAAATCTAACACAAAAGGGAGAAGCAAGATGGGTGCAAGTGCTCATTCTTCTTGCTAAATAAGACTATTACAGTGCCACTATTAATGCTGAAGAAATGTTCAAACTTAGAAAGTAAGTAATACAACGATTTATATAATATTTTTTAGAATGACTATTGAAGAAAACAAAAAGAAAGACTATAACAATTCGTAAACATTGGGTCTTAGAGACATCTATGGATTGGTTTCAGAGGGACTACTCCTAGCTAAATGCAAGATTTTAAGTAAGTATAATTAAATTTAAAACATATTCATACTTTTTAGGAAGTGATGTATCAAAAGTAGAAGAGTTATTAAACGAATGCGAATATTACCTGAGTGAGATGAAAGTAAGCATCAAAGATATAAAAAAGCAAATTTAAGAAGCAAAAAAAGAAAAAGCAGATAATAAAAGCGTTGCTGGAGATGATCGATCCTCTGCTTATACTAAGAAACAAAGCGCTCCTAGAAATAGATTAGGTAACTCAAACATTCCTACTTTTGCTGATTACAAATGGATGCTTTCTGCCTATGCAACTATAGCTGCTTTTTATAATGCAATTGGAAATCAAGTCAGATGTGAGTTAGCTTATGTCAAGTATGTACAATGGATTGAGAAGTTTTTTGGGAAAGACTCTCTCGAAGCTAGTAACTGCTATTTCTTAGTCGCTTTATATTACTTTGAGCAAGAACAATACCACAAAAGTTTAGCTTGCTTCATTAAAGCTCTATATAGCAGATCTAGAGAATTAGGAGGTGAAAATCATCCAGCTTGTGCAGACTGCTATTTAAACATGGCAATTTTATATAAGAAACTTTAAGTTCCAATCAAAGCTCTTTCAGCTTTTGAACATGCCCTGTAGATTAAAAGAGAATGCATCGGTACTCAATCATTGCCAGTTGCTAAAATCCTTGAAGAGCTTGGAAAATATCATTTGGAAAGATCAAATTACAAGCAATCTTATTAAGCTTTTCAGGAATGCTACGAAATCAGAAAGAAAATTTTGAGAAAGCCTGACCACGAGGATGTATAGAAAATCTCTTGTCTGTTGTTGTACTTAAGTAAAAACATTGAAAAAGAAATTAAAGAAAGAGAAGCTAAAAAATACTCATCAGCAGTAAATACAAGTCCCTCTAAACAACCCTTAAGTTCTGCAAAACTAATGGAGTTTGGCGATAAAGTTAAGAATATATTCCAGTAATAGTTATAAGATCATTTAGGAGATGAATTTAATCTTGATAGAGACATTATGAATTCAAGTATAGTGCAAGGCAATTCAATTGCAAGTAAAGTTATAGGGGATATATTTTCTAAACAACAGACTTCTGGAAATGGAGTAAATTAGTTTATTAATATGAGAGATAAAAATGTACAAAACAAAAAAGTAGATGATAGTAAGGAAAATGATTGGTAGCATGATTAAGAATTTGAGACAGCCATCACTAATTATGCAAAGATTTAGAGTTCAAAGATATAAGATGATAAGGAAATTTTTTGTAATATTATTCATAAAATAACATCCCTTTAAAGAATAAATTTAATTCAAATTAAGTAAAGCAAATAAGTTTTTCATTAAATTCAGTAATTCTCATCAATAATCTCATTAAGCATCTTAATGGTATTTTAAACTCCGAGTATAAATCCTTCATCTTTTTGTTCTTCCTCTTCTTCATTGAAATGCTCTACATGACACAGATCTATTAATTTCACTCTTGCTATGTGCAACTCTTTATCATATTCCTCCGCTTTTTCATAGTAATCTCTTGCAAATGTAAAAAACAAACTGCTGCCTAAAATGATTGCTCTACCTTTAGTTTTTATGAAACTTAAAAGGTTTTAAAGATCCTTAATCAACTACATTATATACATCTTAGGTATTAAAATTCCTTCTTTATCTTCACTATTTCCAGTTCTTATCATTTTGATGAAAGTCTGTTTAACTTGTTAATAAGTTTTAGTAAGATAGTATTATTCGTTCATGTGATCAATCACTAGATTATTTTCTTGTAGGCAATAGCCATTTAATCTAAACCCATAGTCAATAGTTGTCGTGTTTAAGTCTATATCTCTAAAATGCTAATATTTCTTTGACTTTTCATTACGAAGAACACAGTTTGTACCTATTTTTAAGTCAATATAAGAGGGTCAACGAATAACGTGATTGTATCACAGCTCCAAATAGTTTTATTACTTATTCTTAGAATAGAGACCTTTCTTTAAGTTGTCGTAGGTATACTCTTTATCTATATTGAGAAGATTTTCCAATCATGCCTTAAACTACCCACTCTTATCTTCACATAACTTTGCTCCGTAATATTTTGGCACAAATCTTTTGAGTCCGTGATAAAACTCGATATAACTCTTATCAACTTAGCCTACTGGAAGTCACTCGGAATTAAATATACATTCATAAATATCTACTTCGTATTGTTTTGATTGCTTTAGAATAGTTAAGCCATCTTATTCAAAGTGAATTTTAGTTGGATTCTCACTGCAACCTGCTAGATATTAATAAATATATAGATATTTCTGATAAATAATATGGAATATATACATAGTTGTTGATTAGACAATACTATTGTTCTCTTTGAAGTGGTAAATTTTTAGAACTACTTTAAGTATAATTCTTATAACCCAATATTGATGATAAGTCTTGGCCCATTTATATATAATTTAAGTTATTTATAAAATTAATAATTAAATGTTTTAATCACACTAAATATTTATCGTTAATCACTTTTAAAATTCTGCAAGCAATCATTATAGTGGATTTAGGCTAGAATTATCAAGATTTTTTTGAATATTGAAATTATTGAAATAAATAAATGAACTTCATTATTCATTTATACTTTATAAATTTTATAATTAATTATTGACATTTAGTCTATAATTATAATAGTTATGAAAAAGTGGGGCAAAAGTAAATAATTTTTCTACTTTTGCCTTACTTTAGTTACACATGTTTTCGTATATACATTGTATTATTTCATTAATGAATTAAAAGTTGTTCAATTATTTAAATTTAATAAGTAATATGTTTTTAATTTAGTCTGATTATTTTAAACGAGAGTGCATTTTTAATAATTTTGATAATCATTATAATGAATATTATAATCGCTAATCTAAAAATCTTTACTATATAAATTATCAATAATTCATGATTCAAGAAAACAATGAATACAATAAAACAGAAATATCTGTAAAATTACTTTCAATTTTTGTGAATTTTAATTCACTCATAACTATTCATTTTAAATTTTAATAATCTTAACTTTTAATTATGGTTTAAATATAAATATTAATTATCATTCACTAAACATATGAAAATTATCATGTATTAAAATGATTATACTCATAGCTATTTTTTATCATAATTATTTGATATTAAAGATAGTTATTATTGTATATTATCACATTCTACATGTTCTAAGTTTATATTTTATTATGATTAATGGATAATGTATTTATACAATTCACTAATTATACTAAATTTTAATAAATGTCTTTTAGCAGAGGATTATTATCCAATTGACCCTTAAGAACTTTTAGTATTTCAATTACGTAATTTTATTTAAAAAATTAAATAATATTATAGTTAATTTAAGAATTTAAATTCTTTTAAATCAATAATGGAGGCCTGTCCAGCCATTCTCAAAGTGGTTTTAGAAGCAAAATTAGCATTACTGTTTTAGCCTCCAGTACTTCCCAAAACACCATTATAGATGTTAGATTAATTCACATTTGGAGATGGATCTCCCCTCATAGTTGAATTATTTTGTGAATGAGCAATCAATGGATCAATGTTCTTGAATGCAATTGCTTAGTATTGAATCTAGCTGTTTGATTGACTGTTGTTATTATTTAGTTACTGCTGTCTCAGTATTGGGTTTTCGAGAGCCAATAAACTGCTTTGATCTTAAATTTTAGTCAATTTACTCTGAGGGTTTTAGTTATATTGCTAGGACGTAGTATTGTAGTACATCATTGAAGAAGACTAATTGATATCACTTGACATTGACTTAATTGGGATGTGCAAATTGTAATGATTTATAGTTGAGGATTGTTTATTTATGTTCTGAATTAAGTCCTGATTTAAGATTTCGCCAGTACCTGACAGTTAAGAATTTACTACGTTCTATCTCTGTATAAATGCATCATTATTGGGAGCATTGTTTATGGGTCTTTGAACTGAAGTTGTTTTTAATTGTCTTGAGAAGGATTTCTTTGAGGATGCCTCTGACTTATTATCCTAAGCTCCATCATTTATAAGCTTACTTGAAATCAATGAATTGATTAATGATATATCAATCTAGTTAATTTTTAACATAAATAAGACTCATAAAATTAATTTAGGAGTTAAATCTCTTCTCTAATTTCTCTTCAACCTAAAAACAAATGAATTTTAATTCTTAATCTTACAAATGAGGCACAAAAGCATTATTTTTGTTTTCACTTTTCATTTCATTATTTACATTCTTTCCAAATCCTTATGACTTGTCTAAACTATTTTCGAGCATATAATTCCTTATGCCCTAAGCGATTTCTCTCTTTTTCATCTGTAAATGCTTATATATCATAAGCTTCCTGTTTTAATTGCTGAAACCATTGTAATTACTATTACTCATAAGTTTCTATTACTACGGAATTTAAACTGTGAGGTTAAGCTATTTGTGATGCTGAAATTTGAGTTCTCTCCCTTATAAGTTAAATAATTCATATTTAAAGGTGTTCTCCAATAAATGATTATTTTTTGGAAAACTGATATTGTTAAGTATTTAGGAAGGAGACACATTGGTCAAGTTTTGATTCGATGTTTATAAAATCTGATCTTGTTCACTAATTTATTATTAATCAGTTAATTTTTAGTCATTAAGCTGCTATAGGTTTTAAGTGGAGGTTAGTGGGTTTTAACTGCTTGATCTCTTATGAAAGTGATTAATCTATTTATGTCATTGTTCATATAAAACAAAAACTAATCTAAATTGTATAATTCTTTAATAATAAAAATAATGGAAATTTTAGAAGAAAAACCTGAGTTTATTTATAAACCTGAAACAAAGACAGCTATTTTTTTCAGCTACTGTTTATTTGAGGAAATGAGACTAAAACATAATATTTGTGCAGATGGACTGGGGACTTTGATAAACAAACAAAATTAGAATGAAATTCTGGGACCACCATTTGCTATAAATATATACTAGTTGACTTATCTGATCGATTAAGGTAAGATTATTTATATTGTTTTAGTAATTTATTTAAGAGATTTTATTGAGATGACTGATGTCAACGATAATGAAGAAATCAAAGAACATCAATAAAATATAGATAAAAACGAAGACAAAGTTGGTAACAATGTTATTGATGATTCAAAAGTGAATAAATAATAAAGTAATAAGCATCAAATAAAGAATATCAATACCGATGATATAATCAACTGTAGATTATCAATTATTTACCAGGCTTTTAAATACTTAACAAAAACTAAAAATTTGTACATTACAAATGGCATGAAATTCGGTAGTCAGTTTTTAGCTTATGAGGGAGATCCACTAATTTACCACTCTAAATATTTGGTTAAAATTTTGGAATAAAATCAACTGAGTGTTTAGGACTTGCTGGTATATGAGCGCATGGCTAACACAATAAAGAAATGCTTGTTAATTTTATACCCTAAAAATATATAAGATTAGGATTTAGAATCAGATTAGATTAAATTTTAATGTGTATAAGTTAATCTATCAAAGCAAAGTAATAATAACAATAATTAATGATTTTAAATTCAAACTTAGATTTCAATACTTCTGATTATCTTTACATTACTTGTACTTTGAATTTTAAAAAATTCAAAACTGTATAATTAATTCCAAGTGCTGTTTTTAAATGTTAACTATACTATTAATACTATTAAAATTGAAATTTATATAGTTTTACAAGATTTTATTTAGGATTTAATCAATTAAAGGGAGCTATTATTTAATTAACATTCTTATAAAATCTTTTTAAATTATATTTATAATTTTCTTGAACTTTTACATAATTTTACATATCATAATAAAAAATATTTTTATTTTAATTTTAATTCTTGAATATGAAATCAACCTAGAGCAAGTATTGGTTGAGCAACTAACTTATTATCTTTAAGTTAGAAATTTCTAAATTAATTTAATTTGAATTATATTATTGATTCACAGAAATGAGCGTATATAATAAAAGAGGGAATGTATAGTCGTCATAAGATTATGCTTCCACTACCAATGATGAACGCACTTTATCTTCAAAATATGATGCAGACTCCACTTTTGATAATATGAAAGATCACCAGAGGACTCTCTTATCAGTTAATTTTATTAAATTACTAGAGAATATAACATTTAGAAATTTTATATTTGAAAAAATTCATTAAAATCATATCAGTTGACTACAGTTTAGATCAAAGTATGAACTCATAATTAAAAAAGCAGTCTGAATTTTAGCTATTTATGGTTTCTGTCAAGCTATTCTTTGGAATATCTTACCTATCAATGCCCAATACATTTGCTCAAGCGGGAATGTTTGGAGGAATCCTGCTCTTTTCTTTGGTTATAGTAATAAACGGATTCACTATGATGTAGATTTTAAAAGTTTCAGAGTAATATCACAATATTAAATCTTACAGTGAGCTGGGTGGGAGAGTATTGGGTCCTAATGGAAAATTAGCTTTGGATATCAGTATTTTTATCAAGTAAGTGGGAGCATGCATATCCTATCTATACTTTATAAGCACTTAACTTGACTTTGTTGTATGTGCTAATACTTAAGGGGCAACTTGCTTAGGTAATGCAACCTATATGATCATGCTTATCATTCATTAATTATCATTAAACAATAGAATCTATAGAATGTGTTGATCTGTTCCTAATTTTTTTTTTATATTTTAAATAAATTTGATTCCAGTGATCATCATCAGCTCAATAGATTCCTACAAATTTCTCTCATATCTCTCAATGCCTTCAGTTATAATCGCAACAATAGGCATGTTTACGATCTTTTACTACTCCTTCCAATAAATGGCTCTAGGTGTTACTTCATAAACTCCAATTAGATGGCTTTCATTGGATGGATTCTTTGGAAGAATAGGTTTAGCTATGTATATATTTGATGGAAATGCAGTGGTTATAAATATCAGAGCAGAAGCTCGAAATAAAGCCAGATACCCCATACTTCTCAAATATGCAATTACTTTCGCACTCGTATTGTTTATCTTTTTCTCTACAATTTGCTATTATGTTTTCAGAGAAGATTCAAAGCCCATTTTTACAATGAACTTAGATCCTACTAATCCCCTGGTTATGTTTATATTTGTTTGTGTGTGCATAAATGCTCTAACTTCTTATCCAATTCAAATACTTGCTGCTTTTGCTATTCAAATAATTTATTATTTTATTTTACATATGTTAATGTTAACATATTTAGATTGTAGAGAAAACTAAGATTTTCAAATCAGAAAGTGAAGGAGCTCTAAGAATAAAGAAATTATGCAGTAGATCTCTAATTATAATATTAACGACAATTATTTGCATGGTTATACCCACTTTCACTGATTTCATCAACATTCAATTAAAATCAATAATATTTAATCCTACATTTAAATATATTATGACGATTGCAGGTTCAATAGGATCAGCTACAGTTGCTTTTATTTTCCCTTAAATTCTATATTTAAAGTAATTCCCCTATATATCAAATGCTAAAAAGGTGCTTTGTTGGAGTGTATTGTGGTTTGGAGTATTTGGCAGTTTATATAGTATTTATTACAGTGGCATGAAGCTAGCAAGAGGTGATTATTCATGAATCATGTTTAATCAAAGACAGTAAGAAACTGTCATATTTCAATAAAAAAACACAATCATTTGAAAATATAAACAGTCAGTAAGATTTAAGTATCAATTTATTTTTAAGACATAATTTCATATTCAAAAGGGTTTAATTGGATTATATATTAACTTAAAATGTTAGTAAATCAATTATATTTTATAAATTGAGTTAAATTGTATTAAGAGATGAACGCATCAATCATAATTAATTGATATTAATTAAAATTAATTTTACTTTTTGTAAATTATTACAATGATAAATGATGGCCAAGACATTCCATATAACAAAAACTAGAAACTCGACTCCAAATAATAATAATACAGTCCGTTGAAATTATTTTGAGAAATAAATAATATTTTATTTTCAAAATATTATTTCAGTTATATGATATATTACCCTATTGTAAAATTAAAATGATAAAAAGCATACGGATTAATTAGGTGAAACAATAAATTCAACAACTCAGCATTCGCCCTACGTACTTGACTACAGTGCTGCTTTTCACAGTCCAATCTTCAACTTAAATGCAACATACTCTCTTATCATTATTATTCTTTAATCGTAATACTTCCAATTATAATGTCCCAAAAGAATTACAACAAAATTAAGGAAAATTAGAGTAAACATCACCAGCTAAATGATCTAAGATTCAAAATCCCCAAAACCCCTGAAGCTGTTTGATTAATTTTTTATTGATAAAAGCAGACTATTAACGCATACTTATTAGGGTTTAAATAGGGTTATGTAGAGATTTAATGTTTGAATTTTAGTAATTTAAATGAGTATATTCGTGGTTTGGGGTCAGTTTATGACAGTGAGTACATATATATATTGTTTAAGTTGCGTTATGGATGTGATAAATATAGTAATAAACTCAAGCCTATTCCAAATTACACATCCATAGCAAGGCTGATTCATAAATATCCAGCTACTGTTATGGCTCATTCAAAACCCCAAAACCCCTTAATGAGTTTTATATGTGTTTTGATTGATAAAGGTAGTGTTGGGGATTAGGGTTTCTTTTGATTAATATCATTTTTGTTAAGGTAAAATTTTCGTTTTATAAGTCATTATGAATTTTAATAATCAACCTGAAGTGATATATAATTAAGATCTTAGATTTATTGAGTTAATTATTTTGTTGCCTTATAGTGCTTTAATCTCTCACATTCTCGTCCTCTCTCTTCCGGCGCTGTAAATATAGTAATCTTTCGTAATCTCCATAAGTTCCATCCGATTTTGTGCTTTAGTGATTGTCTGTACAGTAACCAAGCTGAATCGGCTCATTTTTAGTAGCATTCCGTAGGTTCTGAAGCATCTTCGCGAATTTTGTCAGCATCGGTTGTTCCCTCTCCCACAGTATATACTGTGTATCAGTAGGTACAACCTGTAAAAAACACTTACTTTCGAGTAAAAATATTTTCAAATATGGGTGAATGTAGAAATCATCAATCAACGAAGAATTAGGTTTGGACAAGAATGAATAAAGTTGAGCTAAAAATGAATTCTCTTTTGAGAAAAGTTACTTACCTAAACTTTATTCATTCTTGTCCAAACCTAATTCTTCGTTGATTGATGATTTCTACATTCACCCATATTTTAAAAATTTTTACTCGAAAGTAAGTGTTTTTTACAGGTTGTACCTACTGATACACAGTATATACTGTGGGAGAGGGAACAACCGATGCTGACAAAATTCGCGAAGATGCTTCAGAACCTACGGAATGCTACTAAAAATGAGCCGATTCAGCTTGGTTACTGTACAGACAATCACTAAAGCACAAAATCGGATGGAACTTATGGAGATTACGAAAGATTACTATATTTACAGCGCCGGAAGAGAGAGGACGAGAATGTGAGAGATTAAAGCACTATAAGGCAACAAAATAATTAACTCAATAAATCTAAGATCTTAATTATATATCACTTCAGGTTGATTATTAAAATTCATAATGACTTATAAAACGAAAATTTTACCTTATTAGATTCATTGCATTTTATTATTTTTCATGGTGGAGATATTTATTCCTTTATATTACTTCCTCTCATCTTTATAAATGTTTTGAAGAAATAAATCCACTTAGAAAATTTAAATGATAGTGAATTTTTTGGTTTGCTTTTCTTACTTAATTAAACTATCTAAATTTGATGAAAACTACATCTTAAAGTTCCTAACAACTCCATTTTTTTAAATGCTTTGGTACCAATATAATTTTAATAATTTAGTACATGGTTCCAATTAAGTTTTAAACAAGATTGGAACTTTTGCATTAAAACATCATTAGATTAAAACTAAGTACTAATAAAGTTTTTGTTCTATTAAATTGGTACCAATTAAAATAAAAGTAATTTAGTGCCAGTAATAATTCAATTTTAAAAAATTTAGGACTAACTTAATGGAATTAAATCGGTTAAAATTGATATACATATCTGAAACTTGTTACATCTTTTGCAAACTTTCTCCACGTATTTTTACTAGGTTGACCTCTTATAAGATGCCCATATTTCATAGGTTTCAAAAAATTTTAGTGACATAAATAATACAAAATTTAAAGATATATCCCATTTATAACAAAACTCAAAATAAAATATGACATAATTAAATATACCAAACAACAAAAATGATACATTTTTTGCATATTTATTATTTTAACTTCACTTTAATTACCAAACTCTCTTGTATTGAGAAAAAAATATTAAAAAAGAACGCGCAATTTAAATGAAATGAAAGTATTAAATCGAATATAAAAATGATTTATGAAAAAATCTTAAAATTTAATGTGAATAGATTATAAATATTAAAATAAAGTACTTCTCTAACTTAGTAAAAACAATCAGTAAAAGTGTAACTTTTGATAAAATGTATTAAAAAAGATATTAAAGTTAAAGAAATCTATTCAAAAAAAAAATGCTATAATATAAATGTTGATATGAAAACATTCAAGTTAATAAAAATAAAATGACAATAAAACACAATAATAAATTAATAACTAGAGTAAAGATTTTTCGTCCAAACACATAAAATACCCACATTTGATATAGTGTCCAAGAACTTTTAAAAGTCAAGTCACCATATAACCAAAATTTCATTTTCTTGCAGATTACATCGCGCTCTATCTTTTAAGGTGCATTCGTAGGTACTTTTCTATAGCACCTTTTTTTTTATTTGGCATCAAACTTTTCACTCAAATATTTATTGAAGCCAATTATGTATTATAAGTGCATTTGATATGGTGTCCAAGAACTTTTGAAAGTCAAGTCACCATATAACCACAATTTCATTTTCTTGCAGATTACATCGCGCTCTATCTTTTAAGGTGCATTCGTAGGTACTTTTCTATAGCACCTTTTTTTTTATTTGGCATCAAACTTTTCACTCAAATATTTATTGAAGCCAATTATGTATTATAAGTGCACTTGATATAGTGTCCAAGAACTTTTGAAAGTCAAGTCACCATATAACCAAAATTTCATTTTCTTGCAGATTACATCGCGCTCTATCTTTTAAGGTGCATTCAAAACCCCAAAACCCCTTAATGAGGTTTATAAGTGCTTTGATTTGTAGGGAATTTGTTAGGGGTTGGGGTTATTAATTAAATGCGAGACAAAAATAGCAAGCTTTTGGGGTCTATTTATGATGAAGAGTATATAGATTTAGTGTTTAAACTGCGATATGGATGTGATATATACAGTGAATAAGTCAAACCTGTACTTAATTATAAGTCAATTGCACTGCTCTTAAAGAGAAGTCCTTCAACTGTTCGCTCCCACTGCCTTATAGCTGTATAACTAAAGCAATAATAGCTGAATTCAATGCCTTAGAGGAAGTCAAAGTTTCAATAGAAGCATATTGACTATCTTATTAATGAAAAAACTTTGAAGTATTGGGCTCACTTCTCTCTTGACCAACGAGCTATTATGTTTCACCGCCAGTTCTCTGAGTTGAAGATCTCTGCATAGTCTGTTGCTAACATTTATAGACGAAATGGTATCTCTTACAAAGGTGTGAATCGTATCAAGAGAGTGATTGATTTCACTCTGCCATTTTACAACAACAACTTAAATTATATTTATAATTAAATGCAGAGAGTCTAATAGAATAATATTAAGTTTATACATGCTGACGAGGCTGTGTTTACCTTCAACACTTTCATCTAGAAGTCTTGGTATAAGAGGCATAGTAATATAGAAGTATATGACTAGAAAGTCAAGTTATAAACGATGGCAATTCTTGGAGAATTAGTGAGGATACTGGTTTAGAAACTTATGTTATTCATCCTCGCTCTATTAAGACAGAGCAGTATATAAAGTTCTTAGAACAGCTGGGAGAGAAGTACCCTGAATAAGAGATAATACTGTTTGTTGATAATCTTTCTGTTCATAAGACTAAAGAAACAAGGAAGAGTTATGAACAACTTAGAATAACACCAGTGTTCAACGTACCTTACAGTCCATAGTTTAATGGAATTGAGTTCTACTGGGGTATATTAAAAAGGCCATTACAAGAAGCTGCTGCTCTATCACTAGATGCATGACCTACCTATTGATACAGTTGACTTTATTAAAAGCTCAGCGAAGAGAGTAGATAATTTATTGGCTTAAAAGTGTGCGAAAGAGGGGAGAGTGAATGTATATAAATAAGTTTTAGAGTTAAGTTAATGAATATATAAGTCACATTTAGAATTCTTTAGAGGGAGCTGCTTCTCTTTCTTTTCTTCTATTTCTTGCTTCCCTCCTCCTAAGTTTCTTCTCTTGCTGCCAGCTCCTGATCTATGTTCATTTTAACTCTGGAGGCTAAATATTTGAATAAAGTCTCTTGCTAACTTCATACTTTGTCTGCGACTTTCGCTCTCTGTGAAGCTTGCTCTATTCCCTTCATCAAGAAGATGCCAGTACCAGATTTTTCTAAAGAGTTAAGCTAAAAATCTTACTTGAAATATAAGGGTGCTTCTGCAGCTCTGATAGCCAGCTCTCACTTATCTTGAGCCCTTGTTTATCCTTATCTTCTGAAGAGATGCTGTACCTTTTCTTATGAGATTTTTGAATCATTTCTTTCAAGTAATCACCTTTAATTGTTGCAAGTATGCCAAAGAAATAGTTTCTTTCAGGTAGTTTGTTTGAACAACTGCTTCTTAGTAGGCAGGTACTGCGAAACCTCTGGGTCACTCATAGCATCATCATATAAGTTAGTTACTGAGATTTCAGGATAGTTTGGAATCTCTGCAAACTTTACATCTTAAGTTTTCAATGCTTTCTTCTCTTCGCAGAGTATTGCTCTTAGAAATGAAATT
>ARYC01000299.1:0-13618 GCA_000711775.1 Oxytricha trifallax | reverse complement strand
GTAAATATGAAATTTTACCATAAAGATTGGAATAGCATAGATTTAAATAGAATTTGCTGAAGTGTAAATACTTGAAAAAGGATAAGACTCATATGGTATCTTATTTAATCAATAATAAATAATTTTTGCAACTGCAGTTTACAAATCTATATTACTTAATCCTTAACTAATATTTTTATTTCTTAGGATCTGTATCATTTGGTGCAAACACTACAGACGGGTTTTTTGTCATTATCTATTAAATCTCTGCACATTGAAAAATTACTTTATTCCCAGTTAAGTCTTGTCTAAGCATATAATTTCTCTTGCATTTACGTTGAAAAATCTATTAAGTCTAAGGATTAAATTTAATATTAATAATTTATCATTCTAATATTACAAGTCATGATGTGTAATTCTATTAATTTGAACTTGTATATTTCCTTTTTATAATTTTTATAGTTTTTTCTATCTAGCAAATTATCGCAAGGATTTAAAGAGCAAAAAAATAAAAATAACGACAACCAAAAACAATAGAAGTTAAATTTTAAAAAATGCATTCATTGGAAGTAAAAGAAAATTCATATACCCTGAATTTTTAATTTTTAATAGTTAAAGTATTTTTATCATTATAACATTATATTTTAATATTTATTAATTCATGCTTAGTTTCTTCGATTTCTATTTTTGAGTCATAATTTACCGTTTGATCTTTTTCAATGCTTTTTATGCTTGCAAGAATACTCTCGACATCTTTATGTGCCCAGAGAGTTTTGTTATTACCAAGTTCTCCTTTGAATAATTGCATTATTGTACGTTTGTCATTAGTAGCTTTTTTCTCAGTTGATAGAGTCTCAAAGTCACAAAGTAGTACTTTCATATTTAAAGCATCAACTACTAATATATTCTCTGCCTTTAAGTCATTAAATACCCATATACATATTTTTAAAAATATTTTTAATTCAATCAATTATAATAGTAATACCTAATACATAGGATAAACTTAGCAAATTACTTATTATTCTTAATATTATGGGATTTATAATTGTGAGAGTATTAAAAAAATAAATTATAAAAATTATCAAATAAGATAGAATATTTTATGATCACAAATTAATATTAAAATTAGTGTTTAAAGATAAATAATAATTTTATATTTTAATCATTTTATACAATATCCATTATAATGCATTACAGACAAAAAAGTGAAGACCTGTTTCAAAATTATCCGCATAAATAAATTATCATAAAATAAACATTCTCTCTTCATCGATTTTATACTTTGAGAAGTATTGTAGGTCTCTGAATTTTGCGTAATCGTAAATCAAATATAAAGTACTTGAATTTATTCTATTTAGAAATTTTTGGGGCTACACCTTTTATATTCTTAATTTTTTATAAAAATTTAGAGTAAGTTTTCAGGTAAATCTTTATATATTTATGGAAGTTTTTTAATTTTTAAAACGCTTATATTTAGATTTAATAATATGTTTTAAGTAAGTATATTTTACTGAAATAAATTAAAATATTTTTGATACAAAAATATTATTGTAATGAATATTGATTTGAATGATTTATGATAAATTTAAACTATATTAAAAAAATTATTGAACACAAAAGTAAAAATTGTCATTTAAAAAAGTAAAAAATAATAAGGGAAAATCAATTTTATCAGAAAGATTAGCCAATGTGAATAATAACATCCATACTGATAGACTGGTTTGAGACATCCTGATATTCTGATATATTGAATATGTTTGAGTTATCTTCCTGGATTGATTTCTTTCAATGATAAACTTACAAACTAAGTAACTTTCAGAAGAGTTAAATTTTTGAAGTGTTTGTTCCCTAAGTCATCTTTAATAATAAAAATGACAATACACAAGAAAAAATAAAAGTTAATTGTTCCAACCGAGACCCCCCCACACCCCCTCCCACCCTAACGAGACCCCCCCTCCCACCTCAACAACATCCCAATTCAAAAGAAAACTTTTATCCTCGATGTTTAAATCATTTTCCTCATGACATCTTGATCTCATTTTTTATACATAAAAATAACTTTTTCAAAAATTTTCTCAATCATTCAAATGCTTATCTTTTCTTTAATTTTACGTCTTTCACTACGTCCGTCGACTATTTTATTTATATGATCCCATAGGAAATTAATAAAATATAATTAAAAAAATTTTAAACCAACAAACTCATTAAACTATATATAATAATCATTGAACTAAATTTAAATAAAAATGTAATCACTTTATATAGTCTATATTCGAAATATGATTAATTTTTTTATAGCAATGTTTTCCAATTATTCTATTATTATTACCATTAACATAAATATAGTAACTAATAGTTATGGAAAAATTGATATGAAAGTATATTAAAATTAAAACCTATTTTATTCACTATAATAATAATTTATTAAATTCAATTTTTAACTATCTTTAATTAATAAACAAGTTGTTTATATTTAAATTAATACCTTTTCAAACTAATTTATTATTATAGTGAATAAAATAGGTTTTAATTTTAATATACTTTCATATCAATTTTTCCATAACTATTAGTTACTATATTTATGTTAATGGTAATAATAATAGAATAATTGGAAAACATTGCTATAAAAAAATTAATCATATTTCGAATATAGACTATATAAAGTGATTACATTTTTATTTAAATTTAGTTCAATGATTATTATATATAGTTTAATGAGTTTGTTGGTTTAAAATTTTTTTAATTATATTTTATTAATTTCCTATGGGATCATATAAATAAAATAGTCGACGGACGTAGTGAAAGACGTAAAATTAAAGAAAAGATAAGCATTTGAATGATTGAGAAAATTTTTGAAAAAGTTATTTTTATGTATAAAAAATGAGATCAAGATGTCATGAGGAAAATGATTTAAACATCGAGGATAAAAGTTTTCTTTTGAATTGGGATGTTGTTGAGGTGGGAGGGGGGGTCTCGTTAGGGTGGGAGGGGTTCTCGTTTTAGACCTGGGAGGGGGGGTCTCGGTTGGAACAGTTAATATTTTCCTATTTTTATTCTATAAATAATATCAAATAAAGATTCAATTGGGATTGATTTTAAGAAATTCTCTTTAAATTATTAATCATTTATACTTTCTAAAAAAGGGTTTATCAACTTTTAATTTTCTTTTGGATTCTTAATAAAAAATTGAAAAAGCAGTTAAAAATATGAAATATGAAACAAATCAATGTAATTGAGAAATTTATAATAACTAAAACATATATAATGGAAAAATTAATATTTTGTAAGTAATCTTTAAATATGAGTGGGTAGATTCTATATTAAATAAAATTTATCATCTCTTAACCCTTGTTATAAAATTTAACATTTTAAATGATGATAATATTTTATAGAGATTAAATAAACAAGAGTAAATTATTTTACTCTTTTATATGCAACTTCCTTGGTCCTTAATGATTAGATTTATTTTAATTTTAAATAAGTGTATATTTAAATGAATTTTATCATAAAAATTATTTCCGCAACATATTCAAAAACAATGGGTTAGTGAGTCAAAATTTAATAAAAATTCAAAAGATTAATAGCTTATGTTTTCTATAAGTACATTTTAAATCATTCTTTAATATTATGAATGATTCATTTGTGTTTGATCACTTAAATTGATAATAATTGCAGACTAAAAAAGAGACGCTAAAAAATAGATAGAACTGGAGTTTAAATTTATTAAAAAGTTTATATTTTTGACTAGAGTAATTTCTATTGCCTTTTCGTCTTTAAACTTAATTGAATAAATTAGTAATATCAAATTATATTATGAGTTTAAAACATTATAAAACTTGCATGGTTCCCTGAGTAATACTTTATCCTATTAAAATCATTATAATATCTATTTGGAAGTAAAGCATCAATGAAATAAAATGGAAATTTGTTGCTAATTGTTATATATCTATATAATTTATTAAATAAATATTTCTATAATATTCTTAGACCCATTAAAAGTTTAAATGCCATTCAATTATTTAATTTAAAATATTAATTTCATTTAAACTTTAAAAATATGCAAATTCATCAAGGTAAAAAACCTCTAGCAATTTTGCTATCATATTGATCCCAAATTTCTCTACAATTTCAGTTTAAAGTTTTACTGTCTCTTTAGCAATTTGTTAATAAATATATTAATATTTTTAAAATTCCTTTCGAAATCTTTGCGACTAGATAAAATTTATTGTCATTTTTGACTTTAAATTTTGCTGAGGATCCATTTTCTAGTGATTCTAACTCTATTATTTATATTATAAAAAAAAGTATAAAAATTATACTATAGTAAATAAATAATAAAGTGTAATTATATAATTTTTCTATATCTTTGTGCATTGGTTGTTGTTTAAATTTTAGTTTAATTTGTTGTTTAACTTTTTTCAGGTATTATTTAAGAATAATTTGTTCTTCATTAAAATTTGAAAAAAAATTAATCGTTTATAAATTCAATTAATTGAATTATCTTTATAAATTTTAAATGATTTTAATTATATTAAAAAGATAGACATTTTTTATATGAAATTAATTTAAGGGGAAATAACACTCAAATTAGTATTCTATCGACCTCCCCTCCAGAAGCATCTGCTCAAGTGACTGCAAAATTCAGATCTATTAAACTCCATCAACATTCATGTAGTTACTCCAAATTTCCAAGTAGGATAAATGCTGTAGTTTTGTTTTTTTACCATAACTTTAAACAGTATCCCGTGTTTTTTACCAGTTAAAATAACAGCAGACCCTGAATTGAACCCCTTGCCCTATCATTATTTTTAAGTTAACTAATTAAATGGATAGTTTGACTAAAATATGATTTGTGCTAAATTAAATATTTAATTATAGCGAGTCTCTCCACCATACTTAATATTGTAATCTTAAAGTTAATAATATTAATGAATTGTTATTAAATCTACTTATATATTCAATAGATTCAATTATACTAATTAAGAAGTTATTTTAAAAAATATAAAAAGTATAAATTTAAATTTATTATATTATAATATTTAAAATATAAAAATTAGTTTATTGAAATATAAACTCTATTATTGAATTTCGATTACATGGCTCCTGAGCTAGCTAATTTAAAATACGATAATTAGGCAGATATCTACTCATTGGGGATTTTAATATTAGAATTAGCTAATAGGAAACACTCAAAACGAATGCCTTATACTGACAAATTTGAATCTTATGCGCCTAACTTTTCTTACTAATTCAACGATCTGATATGGAAAATGTGTTTATTTATTATCATCATTATGGGGAGAGGCTATATATTGATCATATTTAATATAGATTTTTTTTATAGTAAGCTGAATTATTTGAAGTCAATATTTTTTCTACATTAAATTAATAGTAAAATCAATAAATAAGAAGTGATTTTCTTATATAATGATTTATTTACAATATTTTAAATAAAATTAGCATTGAAAAATACATTTAAAAAAATTATAATTATACCATTATATAATTGAATCTTTAATATTTAATTAAATTGAATTATATTATTATATAAATAAAATAAGTTTACTGTTGCTCCTGAAAAGTTTATTTTATTTACAAAATAATAGCAAACATTCAGATTTTGGATGTAAACTAAAAGGATTTAGTTAAATTAAAAAGGAAGAGCTTATATTTTTTTATAAGCATTTTATTTTTGAATTTCTATTCTCTTAAACAGTAATTTTTTAGTTCTCATAAAGAAAAAGCAATTGAGAAATTACCTATATTTACTAATTAGTTAATGATATATAATTTTTTTTTATTTTATAAATTATTAAAATGAATGAAAAATTTTCATAAAAAATTCGAATAAAAATTAAAAGTCTAATAAATCTCTTTACATTTGAACATTTAATCGTTTTTATATTATCAGAAATTTTCTCTATAATTCTTCATAATTTTTTAGAGTTTTAACACTATAAAATTTTTTAAATAAAATATTCATATAACTCAAGAAATGCAATAATTAAAAATGATATTTAACGATTAGTTTCCCTAAATTATTTATACTGAAAAATATCCTCATAATTTTAATAAATTATAATATAATAATAAAATGTTGAATGAAAACTCCTAAACTAGGCCAAATTCTTTCTAATTAGTATGCCTTGACTACTTATCTTAGTCAAAATTTATCAAAGAATACTTTAATACAAAGGGATCAATAGATTATGCGTAGGGAATCATAAAAAATTAAACATATTTAAAAATTAAGAAATTTAATTTTTTACTTATCATATTATTTTTATTTAACGAATGTTGTTTTTAAAATTAAATGTATCTAATGCTCAAAAATAAAATTCTTTTACTTATCTAAATATTATAATATAATCAATTAATCTTAATTAGATAGGAAGTTCCAATGAATTTATATTGAATTGTAAATTAAATTTTTCTATTATTTTTAATTTAATATCGTTAAATAATCATTTTGATAAAAAGTTATTACGGTTAAGATAATTTAAGCAAGAATGAAGAATAAAAAAAGATTGTAAAGAATTTTATTATTAAAAGAATAAAAAATTTATCAAAATTAAAAAGTCTTTTAATATAAAAAAATTACATTAAAAATATGTGCCTATACATTACAGTATATATTATTATAAGAGCTTAAAAAAACATTGAAATTTGTAATTATAATTCAACTTCAAAATATATATTATAAATTAACTTAACTTATGCCATCTTAGATATAATTATCTTTATTTATGAAAAAAATTTTAAACGTCTTAAATGAGATACAGAGAGAATTAATATCTTTGTTTACGATATTCTCTAGCATAGAAAAACTAAAATAAATTATTTTATAATTTTATATTAAGTATTAAAATTCTGCTAAGAAAGTATAACAATTTTAAATCTATAATTTATAAATTAAATTGTTTTCTATTCAAATTATAAGATATTTTAGAACTTTTATGCAATAGTACAGTTATGAAAAATGTCTTATAAATTTAAATATAATTCTATGTTATATGATTTTTTGAAATTTAATATAAGTTAAGTCTACTTAATGTAGAGGAGTAAAATTTTTAAATCAATTTTTTTAAATAAAAAATTTATTTACTAATAAAATAAATTTCTTCATTTAAAAACAATGATACCACATTTAAACGAAAAATACCCAATAATTTGATACTTTCTGTATAAATTGGCAAATAAATTTACCATTAAAATATCTTTTTGGTTATAACACATTTTTTTATTCTGCACTTCATAGACACATTTATAATTTAATTTGATAAAAGTTGAATTTTATAATTGCTGGTTATCCAATGATAGTAACAAAAAAATTTATACAATTTAGAAATTAAATTAAAATTAACTAATTAAATTTTATATCATAGGCGTTATTTACTTAGGATCTGTTTTCTGGAATACCACCACAGACTAAGTAGGATCTCTGTAATAGGTACATAAGATATACTCATAAAATTATAAGCTTTGACTAGGTTTAGAATTATTTTTTTGATTTCCATTCCAGTTCATTGGGTAATCCTAAAGTTTCAGGGAGTCATAACTCTCACAATGAATTGATTAAAGAATTTAATTTTAATAATAAATGCTAATAAATTATAGTGTATTTATAATTTAAATCTAGTAAGTACGAAGCAATTATTAATTTAACTTTCGGGGGGGGAAAGTTTCCTGCACCGGTTTATTATTAAAAAATATTTTTTGGTTAGTTTCCTGCACTAAATTTTTTTCATTTTTAGAATTCGATTTTTATCACATTTATCAACAAAATCTTTTACTAATTTTATATATTATTACTTAATCTATTCTTCAATTAATCAATATCTTTATTAACATGGAATCTAATCACCATCCAAGCAAGGATAAAATTTATCCACTATATAGATTTCATCTGATATTAGTAGATTTCTGTATCTCAACCATAATATTGTTCTCTCTGTACTAATGAAATTCCAAATATTTTATTCAATTGTTGTTAAAATTCTAATTATTTCTTTCAATGATATATAATATTAGATAATGTTTAATACTATATTTTCGTGTAGTTCGCACATGATATAAAAAATATCTTAAAATTTATGGGTTGTAAAAAAAAATTTATTGTTAAACTTATGAAATTTTACATATAAAAAAAGTGCAGGAAACTATCACGAGTGCAGGAAACATTCCCCCCCCAACTTTACTAATGAATGCATTTCAAGTATAGATTTAATGATTTTAAACTTGCTTTAAAAAGCTAGATAATGGTTTTATCTCGTCTGGAAAATATATAAACTAGATATTAATTACGATAAACAACTCTTTTATACTCTATCTAAATAAGTAATTAATTGCAAATCATTGAATCAATTTCTAAAAATTACCTTAAAGCAATTAATTTTATTTAATTAAAATTTGATTTTATATTCCAAAATTGATTATATTCGTTAATAAATAAAATTTAAGCATTTTTTTCTAAGAATTTGTTAAAAATTCAATTATAATGAAATATAAATCAATTTAAATGAATTAACTGTTCGATAAATTTCCCTTTTAAATAAATTTAAAATAGTTAATTTATATGTTAATTTTTTACAAAAATTCTGGTGAATGATTAATTAATGTCTACAAATTGTATCATTTCACATTACCGTAGAAATAATTTGTTTTCAGGAAATAAAAAAATTAATATATAATAATTTAGATTAATAAATTGTTATTTGAAATATAATTTTCGAGATAATCTAAATAATAAAAATTACATTATCAATTGTATGAATATTTATATAATTATTTTATTATTTAAATAAATTCTTATAATAGCACTTAGCAAAGAGATTAAAAACACAAAAATCATTGGTTAAATCATTGTTAGGAATTGAATTAATTTTATTAAAAAATTTATTTTTTATAAGCTTTTTTGGGAATTATTAAGTATCATTTTAATGATAAAAATTGATAAGAATTTTGGATTTTGATTCTCATAATTATCTTTACATGCACGAATTAGACTCTTTATTATTGAATGTATTTTATTTTGAATTTTTTTTTATTAAAATAATACTATTTTATCTTTTAACTTATTAGAATTTTTTTTAATACGAACTATACTAAAATCAATGCTTATAAAAATTACTTAATTGTAACTACTCAAAACATAATTAAATTATTTTTATCTTAATTTGTAAAACTATAAGGAGCAAATATTCTTTTTTCCCATTCCATTGATTATATTTTCTAATTTAATATTTCTAATTTTATGTTTAAAATGAAAAATTAATAAATTTAAGCAAATTTAAAATTATGCTCAAAACATATAAATTTATGGCGAATAAAGGAAAATTAAATTATAATCAATAAATTAATTTTCAGCATCAAAAGTAATTATAAAATAATAAAATCTGTAGACAAACTAAAATCTAAAATGAATAATTACCAATTCTTAGCAAAAGCTTATTTAAATATTATAAATCCTTTTTTACTTCAAATTGAATTATTATTTATGTAATGATTTAGATTTATTGGGATGAATATTTCCCAGAATATGATTCAAGATTAATATAGAAGTATTCAAAAGATTTTAACAGACCCAATGTAAACTTGGTATATATTTAAAGAGGAAAATTTAGAATAACAATTAATTATTAACTTAATATCATTTAAATTTATCAAAAAATATATTAATTTTATATTTTTAAATTATACAGCAAATTACAAATGATTTGTTCTTTCCTATTATTCTGAAATTAATTATAAGGTTTTAATTGGATTTTATGGATTAAATAATCCAAAGTATTAGACTGAAGATATAGAATATCGAAGAATCATTAATGATCAGTATAGAGATAAGCCGCTATTATCAATTAAAATTACATTATTAAAGATATAAAAGACTATAATGGGAAGTTGATAACAATATTTTATTTCAAACCTTTATTTGATTATGAAAATTAATAGAAATTTTGATTCAATAAAACAATTTTTTTATTTATTTAAGATTATAAGTTTAACGAATGTTAACCCTATATCTAATTGAATTTACATATTATTCTTGAATAATAATATTTTTAATAAAATAGTGTATACGCTAAAACTAAATCTAAATATTATTAATAATTTAGAGTGATTTTTATTTTTATTCTCTAAATCAAATATATTTATTTTTTTTTTGTAAATAAACAAAACTTAAATTACAATTTGATTTATTACTGAAATATAAACAATTTCGTTAATTCAAAGATTAATTATATAATTAAATTTGTAAAATAAATAAAAATATTATTTGATTATTTCTTTCTTGCATTGATCTTTTATAAAAAGTTTTGCCTAATTTAAAAGATAAAAAATAATAAGATGTTGATTCTATAAATTGATTTTAACAATAAGTTTTATAGAATAAATTATACTAGTAATCTTCTAATTATTTCAAATTAAAAATTTACGAATTAAAAGAGTTGATTATTGATTAAGTTACTTCTAAACCTTTAATATTGCACTTAAAATAATATAATTGATGTATATTTGATATTCCCATTAATGAATATATTATTAATTTTCTATGTTATTTTCAGTATCGCTTGTCATGTCTTAACTCTGCATTTTGACTTAAAAACTAAATTACTTTTATTAATCTCTACATTCATAAATTTGATATACTTATTAATTATTTTTATTCGTATAAAATGAATTATTAAGTTATTTGAAAATAATGAGAAAAAAAATTAAGAAAAAGTTTAATTCTCAGAAATCAATAAATATTAGTATAAAATTATAAAGTTAAGAATCTATTCATTTAGACTCTTTTAAATGACAAACATGTCTGCCTAATAAAACTCCTCTATAATAATGAATTTCAAAGTCAATATTCATTTTATTTATTTGAAGAAAATAATGATTTCAATTGTAAAAATTATGATAAATATCTTGTATATGAAATTCTGTTTAATACAGTCTACTTTTTAATTTTTCCATGAAATAAAATAAATCAAAATAGAAAGAATTCATATTTTTATTAAATTTGAATATGCTATTTTATTTTTCATTTATTAATATACTATTAATAGTTTGGACTCTTATAGACAAATTTGACACTTCAAAAGTAGACGAAGCAAGTAATTAAAGAAACAACCAAGAGTCATCAAATCAAATAATGTAGATAGATAAAGTGATAAGCTATTAAATTTCAGATTCAAATATGTACAACAGAGAGGATAAAAAACAATTGTGGCTGTAAGACTCCCAAGAATTTATAAAGAATGAACTCAAGAACATAAAGATAATTATAATAAATTAATAATGTCATATAATTCATATTTTTATATTAGTTCTGGGATGCTTGAAGACATCCGCTCTAAATGTTTAGAAATCTGTATACTTGGCAAATTAAAATTTAAATAATGCTAATCATTTTGTATGGATTTAAATATTATTTAGCATTATGTAGCATGAAGCCAGAAAGGAGATTGCGAGAAATATTGTAAATTAAATGCACAGAAATGTAAAGGAAATGCATTGGTGCTGCCTTGTGGGCCATTAACAAATTTCCTACAACTTATTCATTGACGCAAAGTACTTCATGGATTTAGAATACTGTGGTTACAAAGTCATCATATTTATAGAAAATTGGAGTACTGCTGGTAAACTTAACTTAGATTAAGTTAGATAACATGCATTAAAGCCAATATCTCTTATTTTAAATGATATTCATTATAAAATTAATAGTATTTAGAGGGTATTATTTCAGTATATAGAAAGGTAAATATTTAATAATAAAGATTGACTGAAGTTAAGTTAATTTGGGTTATTCGTCTTATAAAATCAATTTTATTATAAATTAATAGTTTTAACTAGTCCTTAAATTCACATTTTATAATTAAGCTTAAATTGCATTTAAAATATCTATGTATAATGACTTAAAAGAACCATATTAACAATCCAATTTCTTTTAGCAATTCAATATTTTAATAATAATTTATTGATTAAAATAGGACCTAACTAGTTTTTAAAGCAATACTCTAAATTTGTTTATATAAATTTTTGTTTTATTGCTTAGAGACAAAATAGAAGCAGAAATACTAAAGGAATATAACATAACAAAGATAGAAAAGGAAGGAAGAAATATTCATTAAATCTTAGATACTATGTAAAAAAATTTGCTTGATTGAATATATTCATAATTTATTTTTATCTTCAACATTTAAATTATTTGATTTTTTAATTTCTCATAAAAATACTGATTATGAATCTCACAACAATAATTCTTATTAGGGAAATCTTTTTAGTGAAATAATTTTAATTAATGAACTTGGATATTGTTATATAAATATCATTTAATATTTTATTTTTTTACCAATAATAAAGTATAAAAAAAGGAAATTTAAATTTAGAATGATAATTCATTATTTAAGCATAAAAGCAAAAAAATTAATTTAATTTAGCATTAAAAATATATGAAAATATTAGAAATTGATTAACTAAAGTAAAAAACAAAGATTTTTATTAAACTTAAAAGAAAAATATATTTAAATATACTAATCAAAGCTATTTTAATAATAAAAAAGTGATGAAATAATATCTCAAAAATTTAATATAGACCTTCTCAACTAATTAATTTCATTAATTTTGTTCTTAAAATATCATAAAATAAATAAAATATTTTTCGACAAAATAGAACATTACTTCCAATTTGAGCTTTGATATTTAAAAACACTGAAAACTCTTAACTGTAGAAATATATTATTATTGGTATTTTCTCCAAATTAACTATTTAGCCTATTACTAATGATATTAAATGCAAATTGTAATAATTTTTCAACTTAAAATTATAAAATGAAAAACTAATAATGAAATCAAAAATTTTTAAATTACAAATTATAATAATTAAGTAAATCTTTAAGCATATTTATTATGAATTATAGTGAAATTAAAAATAAAAGCATTATTTCATTTGATTTTATTTAAAAATTCTTATTCAATTTGTCAATCTTGACGCTTTATTAAACAAGAATCTTAGATTCCAGATAAATTTGATTTTGAAAATTGCTAATTTTCTTATTATAAGTCAAAAGAAAATATATTTTTTTTATAGATTATGTTATTTTACCAATTTCATATTAAAATTTATTACACACTCCTTAATAATATTTTCTTTACAATGATAAATGTATATTTAACAATGCTAAGCTATTTATCAAAGTCTATTTGATAATAAGTTGCTTTGCATTAGCATTTAAATTTATTTGATTGGTTGTGTCTTTTATTAATTTAAGATGAAGAATAGTCCTTTATTTTTTTCTATATCTATAATTATATAATCTCAAATTTACTAATTCTTTATCAATCATAATTAAAAACAAGAAAATTGTTTGATAATTTTATGGCAATCAATTAATTTAGTATTAGTAGGAATACGTTCTATTTGGGAAATTAAATTATAATTAAATTATTTACTTAGTGATAGTTTATTTTCTTGGAACCTAGTCATCGATATAGAATTCCAAATTAGCTGGAATTTATTATTGGAAGTACCTCTCTATCGTATCCCTGGAGCCAGATAAATGAATAATATTTGTGCATAATATTTTACAAAACTAGTCACCAATAATTGAATTCAATTATCTGGCTCCAGAGATACGATAGAAAGTTA
>ARYC01000298.1:0-25141 GCA_000711775.1 Oxytricha trifallax | reverse complement strand
TTTTTAAAATATTTGTTGTTTTATCATTTGACGTCACGTTAATTTATTTATCTAACTAGCCTTTTTTCTTGCAGTATAACATTTTAGATTTGATTGTAAGAGAATTGATTGAATAAAAGTAATAAAAGGTTAGTAAATATAATCTTTGAAATATATGTCAAAGATTCACTTTCGCTTTCGTTTTCGTTCTTATTGCGCATGCTATTTTCATTCCGTTTAAAGCGCTAAGAACCAATCTGATATCAATAATTTAATCATTAAGTTAAGGTAATGATGAGATCATAAGTGGTGGTATGAACTCTTGATGCTAGATTCTCAGTGTTGAGCGATGAACTTGTCAGTGCCGTCTTCTTGGGTTTGGACCTTCTTTCTCAATAAGAAGAAGAGAGCTGCACCGAGACCAACGAGAGATAAGGACATGAAAGTCCATGAGTACCAGGCAATGCTTTCACCCTTTGGCTCTTCAACTGGCTTATCTTCAGCGGGGTTAACGTCGACTACAACTGGTTCAGCTGGAGTGACTGGCTCAGTTGGATTGGTGGCTGGGGTGGTGGTGTCTTCTGCTGGTTTGGTTGGGGTATCTTGGGCTGGTGCGTCATTTGTTGGGGTTGTGGTGGAATCTGTTGGTGCTGGGGTGGTGGTATCAGTATTCTCAGTTGCTGGTTGTTCAGCTGGTGTTTCTGCTGGAGTAGTCTCTTCAGCAGCTGGTTAAGCATCAGCTGGAGTAGTGGCGTCATCAGCTGGAGCTGCGGTTGAAGCATCAGATGTTGCGGTGGCATCGGTAGCTTCAGCGGTAGTCTCTTGCAATGAAAGGAAGCCATCTAAACCCTTGGGAGTGGTCAAATCAGCGGAAACGGACAAGTCAACTGAGGTTGAGGTGGAGGCGTGGTGATCGGCATTGGCGAAACCAAGAACTCCAAATACAAGAATCATTGATACAACTGCGGCGGTCTTTCTCATCATCTTTAAATGTTTATACTTTCGATATTTATTATAATTTCACAATAATTAAAGTTTCATCACTCTTATCTCATTAATCAATTTTAGTATCAGAATATTGCCTTCATAAAAGTACTTCACTCTTCTCTTTAAATTTGCAAATATTTTCATTATTATTATTCTTAATTTGTCTTGATGTTTATTCTTATGATAGTAAAATGTAGAATGAATAGCTAATTTTAATTAAGAAATTAAGACATCAGAAAGTTCTATCATCGTTATTAATTATCGAGTCAATCACTACTATTGATTATCGTTTTGTTATTATGAAACACCTTACTCTTTCTCTTATCTCTTCCTGCAATGAAGAGCAGAGTCGTATCTGTGTTTCAAATTTGAATTGCCGAATCCAGGCTCCTTGAATTTATAAGTTAGCAGGGGTTTCAATTAGGCAACGATAGTTACCAACTAAAATTCAACTAAGTCTCTTACCACTCTTTTAAAATAAATGAGTCAGGTAAGCTTTGCATCAGATAATATTTTATAAAACCACAGAGTCTATGTTTTTGTAAGCAGTGGGAGCTTCTTCATAAACTAGTTGCTTATTTTCACAAACCACCAGACTGTCAAAATTAAATAAAAATTTAATCATTAATTTTAATTTTAGATATCAAAATCAGTTTCAGAAAGGCCGGGCTCATTTTTGGGCGGGCATAATAGGGCTGCCTTATTTTTATTAACAGTAGTGCCTTACTTCTGCTTATCTTCCTACCTGCTCATGAGCCACGAAATACCCTGATAATGTGTTGTATTTTCTTTATTAACTTTCACTAGGAAGCAGTAAGAACCTCGTGAACCTGGAATCACCAGGAATTCTGAGCGATTTGAGGGAGTAGCTCCTTTCCTATGTACCCATACTTATTTAAGTAAAATAATTATAGTGACCCAATTAAACTCAATTAAAATAACTTTAATATAATTTCTCTAGCTTAGATTCTTCGTCTTAAATGAATTACTACTCTACGAAGTTATGATGAATATCTATAATGCAGTCACTCGAAGAAACTGCTAGGTCTGGAAATTATATATTATCTTTCTAATCTTAACTACGTTCGTTTTGCTTTCTGGAATCAATTTGTTTCAGTATTCTATGAGCTATTAACATTCTGTTTCTCCTAGCAAAGTTTAGAGCTAAATCTTTTTACATATTTATTGAAATAAATTTCAATAAATCATGACTCTGTAGATATTCTTAACACTCTACTGAATCGATTTTACAGCCTTTATTTTCCAAATGCTTTGTTTTATCCATATACTGCACATATATTGTCTCACCCAGTGATCTACTACCACTATGCACAAGCATATAGACTTCATTAGAATCCAAGCCAATTCTGTCAGCTGATTCTTAATCAATAATCTGAACTATCTCTTAGAATTCAGCGAAGTGATTTCTCCGCCTATAGTCCCTAAAGTTTACAAGTGCTTCTTTTCTAATTTATCCACATCAATTTTTAATTAAATTATAAACTTTGGCGAATTTATACATAATTAAATTTAAAATCAAGTTTGGATATGTGATTACTTCCCCAATCAAATTCTTAGTTAAAGAAATCTAGATATTTCTACTCATTTTTACTCCAAGGACAATCAATGCTGACTAAGCTGTTTTTAATGGTTTCCAACTTTTTCATAGTCAATTTAGAAACTTGTATGCCAGTTTTGAGAAAGCACATTCCACAGCCTATATCTTGATCAACTAGCTCTGGATAAATAATATTTTCTGTGATAACTGAAGCACCGATGGGAATGCCCTTTCCAGGATGCAAATCTGGCATGCCAAAAGCGAACAAACAACCCTCTAGTTTAGCCGCTGAATATAATTGCTTCATGGATTCTTCATCGATAAGAGTTTCCTTAGCTATAATTTTTATTTTCCCAATTTTGTTGTTTGCATTTTACTATTATACCTGCTAAATATCATTCTTTGGTAATTAATCTTTTTCTTCTTCGTCAATGTTATTAGATATATCACTTGAATCTTGAACTTCATTATTGAGCTATTGCTTTGGTAGATCTTTCTCTGAAAGCACGAGAGTCAAATTTGGTTTTTATTCAATTTCTCTGTAGAATTCAATTGAGAAATTATAGATGACTTCTCTCAACTATTCTTCATTCTCTACTGGCTTATTTGTCTTCAACACATAGATTAATTATATTTAATTTGGAGTTTATTTAAATAATAAATTAACTTTACAATTAATAGATCCTAAATTGAGAATATTAACTCTTGAATTTATAAAAATAATCGATACTTACGCTTTAACTTTGACAGTCTTAAACTTATTCTTAGCTTATTGCTACAACCACTTGAAATTTACTTTGTCTAAGTCCTCAACCACAATATACTTAGCATCCTTGATATTCTATTGTCTGACAATGTTCACCTACACTTTTTTGAAGGGTGCTTTTTATGATTAGCTATTTAGAGATTCCATTAGAAAATTATCAAATAACTTATGTATTAAATTAATATAATAATATTGGCTTATATCAATAAACACTCCAATTAAATTAGCAGAATATTATATTATAAACTCAGTTATTAACAAAACTTTAACTCTAGCAATTGTTACAATTCAAACTTATAATATCAATGTGTTAGTTACAAAAGCTCTTCTCACATTGTTCACATATTATATTTCCACAATCATCACAATATTAATTTTAGCAATTTGAACATTAAGTTAACAGTTTTACATGAATTGTTAGTATTTTACTGCAATTAAAACATTTTTGTTTTACTTAATATTTGTTTGATTTATCATGATTATGTAATTACTACACAGATTCTTGCAAATGAAAAATATAACCATATATAAGATTTTATAAACTTTGGAATGATTTTATAAATTGAATATTTAATGGCTTAATAAATAAATGAAGCTAATCATGTACTTTATTGCTCAGTATATTATACTATCTTTGTAAGATAATTAAATCTTTCATTTATGTTTAAATTTCTTATTAATTTACAGGCTCAATTTTTTTATAGTCAAAATCTTAGTAAAATTCTTGTATAGGAATTAAGATACATTCATATTTATGCTAATTTATATAGTCATTCGGCATAAATTCTAAGCAATATTGGCATTAAATGTTATTAACTTAATTGCTCTCTTTGCATATTTCTGAATGCCCAAAGTAATCTCTTGTATTGAATTTTATCAAGCATTTTTAACATTAATGTAATTAGTTTTTTATAATTTAGATTTATTCATGATTTAGTGTGTAGTTTTTCAAAGTACTAGTAGGGGTGGGGCATATATTACCCATTTTATTATAAATATGTGAAACTTATGTAGATGTCAAAATGCAGGAAAAGCAAAAATAATTATGACAGTCAGGGCATTAGGAGCCATCAATATTTAATGGCTAAGTGCAAATTTAACATTTCATTATCTAAAATTTATTTCGCATTATAAATATCTCATTTTTATTATTCTAATAATAATTAGACTTGACTCCTTTAATATCCTACTATTACATAATTTTGAAGAAAATAAATTTTATTTGTATTCATATATTGTTTATGTTATTACTGTACAATCGGTTCCTGGCTGATTAAACTCCAAAATTGCCATTCACATTAGGCCTCTGTACATTCGAACTTAGATGCTTGTTCAAATGTGTGAAAGAAGGTCCCTTACCCACAATTCCAATGCCAACTCCATATTATCTCTATAAGTGCTTGCTTTCATTGCTTCCTGATTTCCTAGAGATTTGAAGGTTCATTTTAGAGCGAGTCCCTAAAACACTTTAGACACCTGTGTTTGTATTCCCTGTATAGATCAGTCTGTTATGCTTAATGTCATCATCTGAATCACTATTCAAGTTTATCTAAAGGTTTTACTGATCATTTATTAAATTTTCATAGATATTTTGCCTGCGTTGCTTCTTGAAGTGCTCCTTCATTGATTAGTTTTTCATCAGCACAGTGGGGTTGAATCTTTTGCTAAATTCATCAGTATCGAATTACTAATCTGACCCATAATTATTGAGTTGTTGATTTCTTTATGATTAGGGTGATTCTGAAGCTTATTTGGCTTGCAAACGCTTAGCTCCAATAGTTTTTTGAATCAAATTTGTGACTAATGAATTAATCTTAGCTTGGTTATGTATTTATGTATTTTAATGCGAGGCTATAGTCATTGTGGGATTTTGAGTTGAGGATTTAGCGTTTTATCCAATTTGAGTGGGTAAAGATTTTGTTGAGATGCCCTTCATAAATTGTGTCCTGAAATCTAAGGGTGACTGTCCTAATAATTAAATAAAACAATATCAAATTATGTGTTTCCTCTGCTAGCACCAGAAATCACATTTTACTTAAGTTTCCTTGCAATCTTAGCATTAGCCATGTATTCATTATAAGAAAGTAGTTCTAGCTCATCAGATTCATTAAGTTTTGGTTCTTATGATTTCTTACGTTTTTATTCCAAAATCTTTTGTTCTTCTATTAGTAAATTTTCCAAATTATTTTAAGTCGTTTGTGATTTTGTTCGAGCAGATTGTACTTGGTTTAGGCATTTAATGTCATGAGGATTTATACGATTTTATTATAAGCTAAATTATTGTTATTTAATATATCAAATTATATGGTCAATAAAAATTTTATTGGAGACCATCAATTTACTGAGCAGGAGTAACTATTATTTAACTCTAAACATTTTACTATATCTATGGTTATTGAAATCCACTACTTAATCTTTTACTTTTATTTTACTGTAAAATTAAATACTGATGGGAGAATTTAATTTAATTTATAAAATATCAATCTTGAGATATATCGAATTTCTTAGATTTTTTATTGAAACTGAACCTAATTTTTAATATAGAGACAAATTGATAATATTTGAAATGGGTTGAAAAATTTAATAAATTCAGATACATCCCTTGAATAAATTCAGCTTAACCACTCTTTTAATGACAACTAAAAAGATCTTTAAAATTATTTGAATTCTGCTAATTTAGAATTAATGTCCAAGATTTTCATAATCTTTCATATAATATAGGATTATTATAATTCAATTATATTTATTATAATGTATTTTCTTGAATATTAAAGTTGTGATTGTTATTAATGTGGTGAACTTAATTATTAATTATTTTTCGCAAAATTATTGTCTTTATATTACTGAACTACTCTCTGAGTCAAAGGTTAATACTATGCTAATTCTCTTGGTGTTTCTAAAGTGTTGAATAGTAATTCTGAAACTGTTTATAATTCCGTGTTTTGAGGAGCTTAACTTTGTTTTATAAGTTTTATGGTAAAATTACTTTACTTAAGAAAAAATACAATATTTGTAAGATCTATGAATATTATACATTGAACTTTGTCTTTTCTTGGAACTACCTTTGCGAGCTGATTTTTATTATTGATTTTATGTGGCAGTTTAGACGAAAGATCTCTTTTGAGCGAATGACTACTTCTAATTCTTTATTTTACTAATCACTGATTACCCAGTAGACTTCTTATTATAAATAACTTGCTTTAATAAAATGTAATCTTATATTAAGATTGAATTATTATAGCAGACTATGTTTGAGCAGTAGAATTAGTGTTAGTATGATTATTGCTCAAACTGTTAATCATGCCAGATCTAGATTAGGTCAACAATGTATTATTATTGGCATTATTTCCTGATTTACTCATAACCAATAAGTTTTTCATGCTTCTTGTATCATTATTAGAATTTAACTGTTACTGACTTGGACAACTTTCCATATTATTTATCATAGATGGAGTAGGCGCTTTGGTTTTAGCGGATTTGACTTGCTCATTATGTAATTATGATGACTTTTTATTTTGAATTTGAGTCTTCTCGAGTTTTGACTGATTAGCAGAGAGCGTGTTTGATTATTGCATTGGATTTAAATAGAGAGCAGATTTTGTGCGAGCATGACCTAGGAATCTTTAAGTGGACTGCTGTTGTTCAGGTCGGGTGTTTGGGGTTTTTAATTTAAGTGATTTCGTTTCAAAAGAGCCAATAAATTGTTTGAAGAGGTTTGAACTGCTAATTTCAGGTATTGATACACACTCCTAAAAAGCAGATTCAAAAATTAAAAAAAATTATTACATTTAAAAAGTTTTGAAGTATACTGATCTTTTAAGTCTTACTAAGTACCTTGATATGCAGCTCCACATAAATGCTTAATTTATGTAGTTATTTAATTTCATTTGAGAGCATTACAAATTAGTTTAACAATCGTGAAACTTAGTAACTATGCTATCCTATTTTATCAGTGACATCTATTGTATAAACTTCAATTTTATCTCCATTGTTTTTAACATAATTAACTCCAGAAATCTTCGCTTCAAACTAAGTAATTGGTGATTGATAAAGATTAGATTAAAACTAACTAGCTGGCTTAACTTATTGCTACTACTACTATTGCTGATTTTAGATTTAATTAACTGAAATGTAATTTTGCAACATGTTTTAATGCTAAACTTATGACTGCTAAAGTTGCAAAGGGCTTGTCATAAACAAGTTATTCTAGGCGTTATTATTATTAGAATAATTACTATTGATATTCAAGCTATCATAATTTAACTAATGTGTGCTCTGATTGAATTAATTGCTCATAACTTACTGCTGTTGCTGTTACTATTCTATAAGATTTCTTATGATTTAGATATCACTTTGTAGTTCATTTCTCTCCATTACTAAAGACGACATGAAATCCTCTGTCCTATACATTTAGTCTATTTCATTATTTTACCAATAATCTTGAGCATTGTTAGTTTAAAGTCCACCAGCTAGTGGAGACTGCATATAAATATTCGTAGGACTATGAATTGTGTTTGTATTGTATTATTACTGCTGACTATTAGCTTGTATAGTCAACTGCTTTACTTGTGCTTTAAGCCAATCATACTACTAGCGAATTTGATGATTTTCCCTCTGCGCTCTTATCCTTTGTTCTCTTTCTTAATCAATCTCTGATCACAGTTGATTCATTAACTGTATGTTTTAATTGGCATTGTTCTATATTTGCTGCTAGTTGTTTTGATTTTGTTGATTTTGTTCAGTTGTTAAATAGCTACCTATCTTTGAGAACCCCTCTTCGTCTTCCTCTTTAATACAATCTTCTATGTTTATCTGGTGTTTGTAATTAAACTCTTCATCGCCTTCTTCACTAGAAACATGATTAGAGGGTTCTCTGTGTTTTAGTTGCTGAGGGTAGCTTGACACTATAATTGGATCGTTTTAGTTGTTTTTGCATAGAGATGGTGCCTATTGATACTTCTGTTGTTTCTATTACTGCTACAAGGGAATGTGTTAGTTTTGCTGTTGATAGGAGGGATGAGCTTATTGGAAATTGGCAGAAGGGGATTTATTTAGTTAAGTGTTGCCAAAGTGAGATAGCGGACTAATGATCTGTTAGTGTTATTATTGCTTCATTACACTATTTGTATTCATAAACTAATAATTATTGCAATTAATTTATTTTATTCTTATAAATTATATTCACTTAAAAGGGTTTTTTTAGATTATCACTTTATTTTCTCATTATAGGGATAAATAAAATTTACATAATCATGCATAAATTATGATATGGTATATCAATAATATCCAAATTAAATAATTTATTAAACGCTTAATAATATTAAATTAGTTATTTGTTAATGATGTTGGATATCCGAGATTCAGTGAAGGAGCGCTCTGGCACTTTACATGATTAAAACGATTTTTCTGAAAGAGGAAGGAAATTCATAGATGGTCAATTTGATTTTTAGGTTAAAACTCACTAATTCGAAGTCAAAAATTTAGTAAAACAACTAAGCTAAGTTCTAGTTTGTAAGTATTACTAAAAAGGTATGACTTTATTGTTTAGATGGCACACTACATGACTATGATAAGGAAGATCCAATACTTAAACTATGTATTTAGACTCCCCACAGTCACAAAAATCCCGATAAAAATTGCTATTCATGTTCCAAGACAGGTGGAGACGATATCACCTGCAATTATTGCGGCTATAAATCTTGCAAAGATTGCACATAAAAGAAGAGACCCTACCCAGGTTAACCAATCTAACAGTAGCAGGGTAAATAGAAGCTGTTGCGTGGCATAATTTGCAAGGTGTGTGAGAGGAAATTTTAATTGGGAGTTTTTCATGCTAGAGAGACCTCAATTATAGTAAGAAACGAGGAGTAAATCAATCAACTTAATCAAAACCTTAAAGCTAAGCAGGCCACTCTTGAAGGAGTGAAAAAGGAGTGCAATGACATTAAATCTCAAATGATGAAAATAGATAATGACCAAGTCAACTTCTAGGAGAGAATCAAAATTGACATTGAAAAGCTCGAAGACCTAGTCGTTGCATAAGAGACTACAATTTAAAGAACTGAGAACAAAATTAATGATCTTATTTAGCAGAATGAACAGTCAAAAATAGAAAAGAAAAATCAAGAAGAAAATATTAAGCAGCTGTAAGTTAACATTTACTTTTCTTATATTTTGATTCTTAATTATTTATCTCTTTAATAGTAAAAAACAAGAAGAAAGAAAGAATGAAGAGTAAGAGAAGTTAGAAAGAGAATACAAATTACTAATGAAAATTATTCAAAAATACCGTCAAATTGAAGTGGATGCGCAGCGCTAAGCTCAACAAACCAATTACAACTAAGCTAAAAATCAAGGCAGCAATTCCTTCAAAAATAATCAATATAACATGAGCGATGGGAATCCAAATGAAGACTAAATTCTGTTTGAGAAGAAGGACAATTACCAAATACCTAAACTCATTTAAAATACTAGAAGTCGATAGGTTTCTTAGAATGTGAGGACAGAATCAAATTAAGAGCTGAGGTTCGACACTAAATCATCCAGTATGTAGAATCAGTTGGATCATTTTCATGCGGCTTCTCTCTCATAATTAATGAAACATATACAATTCAAAGATTTTTTATTTATTATAACGAAAGATGGATCAAAATCATAAAAGAAGGAGAAGAAAGTAAATAAACAGGAAGATAAAAAGTCTACTTGTAAATCCGGTTGCTAATTATTTTGACTATTACTTTAATTTTATGAATATCCTTAATTATTATCATTAATTTGATATACAATTCTCAGACAAATTGGGAAAGTATAGAATGATTTACTATAAAACAATTATATTTAACAATAAGTTCACAAAATATTATTGCCTCACAATCTTATAGTATCATATCAGAACATATCAAATGGATTATTAGAGGACGCTGAAGTTTAGCTGCTCATACTTGGGCCTGCATTTCCAAATGGATTGAAACTACTTTGTTACTGTACATTGGCTTATTGATGCATTCCGTTGTTGTTGAAGCCGCTCATTGGTTACATTTAAGGACCGCCAGTATTTCCTCCCAAACTCATGTTAGAGTTACTGCCGAATGGATTGAACTAACTTCCATTGTCGTGGTGGTGCATGTCTTTTCCTTGGTGTAGGGGTTGGCTTGCTGCGGATTTGAATAAGTCAGAGAACATGTTATCTTGAGGGTTATGCTTCTTCATTTGTTCTTGCTGCTCTTGCTGGAGCTTTAACTGCTAGAGTTACTATGCATTAATGCCAGGCTGTCCACCAGGAGCTGCTCCTCCTCCCATACTTGAACTCATCATGTTTTACATCATCATAATCATTTGCTGCATTTGAGCCATCATAGCAATGGTTTACTGATTGGGGTTGGTTTGTGATTGCTGCATCAATTAAGCCATCTATGCTTGCATGGACATTAGTTATTGCTGTTATTGCATAGCCTAGGGATTTGGTTGAGGTTGCTATTGTTATTATTAGGGTACACCACTTCCAAATCCTCCCATACCTGGCAATTATTAATGCATAGTTGCTGGGTTAGCAAATTATTACTATTGTTGTGCAGGCTGCACATGATGCTGCTATTATTGCTGTTAATTTTAAGCTAAAGCTTATTGCTACTTATGAAGCCATTACTAGTGTTGTTACTCTTAAATGATATCTTGGAATGGATCTTCTGAAACGAAGTTAGGTTTAGTTAAGCCTGCAGGAATAAAGTTAGTCTTGGTGATTGGGGGCTGAGTTTGGTTTGGATAGAGATTTGATAAATTTTAAATCAAGCTCTCTTATTAGTTTCGTGATTGCTGGTTTACAACCGGCTGCTAGGTTTACTATTAACCATTATTATTGTCAAATGTAGCCCATGTACTCCAACCATTATTATCAACTGCTTAATTCTATTATTAGACATTTCCATGTTAATTAAAGTTTTGGGGTGCTTAAGTTGGAGGTTATTCGCTGAGAATATCAAGTAAATCTACTGTTGTACTATTTGTTTTTGATGGTGGATTTGAATTTACAATTTAAGTTTTAATCTATTCCTGCTGCCTGCCATTTGAACTTGTGTTGGAAGAAATGGGAGCTGCTAATTTTTTACCACCTGGAGCAGGTAAAAATTTGCCAGTTGCTTTCTCTTCTTCCTTCTTAGGTTTCTTTTTCTTAGACTCTCCATCACTATCGCTCTCGCTTTCTTCACTTGATGAATCCTTCCTCTTCTTTGATTTTTTCTTATCATTTTTGCTATCTTTGGTGCTCTTTGAACTAGTTTTCTTCGATTTCTTTTTCTTATCATCATCGCTATCGTCATCTGAGTCTGAGTTATCCGACTTCTTTTCAAATCTTTTTTAAGTGTATTTTAGCTTGAAAAACTCCTTCATTTTTATCAAATCACGCTTGTCAGGTTCAGGGTACAACTTTTATGAGTAATCACCCATTAAAGTTTCTTACACATTCTATAAATACAAGTTATTGTGCTGTCATTAACGATTGAGATTAATTATGAATGCTATATATTTCTGGATTATTGAGTATAACCAGCGATAGTTATGTCTCTAATCATAAGCGTAGTTTTATAATTATATTTGCTTATAACTTACCTTATTTCCTTTCTCAGCAATAGTTGCAGCTTCCTTGTCAGTGAAATTGGACATGCCTATTCCTTTGACTTTATGCATCATTTCTCTATGAATACCTGAGCAGGTTGAACACACGAATACTCCGAACTCCTGCACAATGTATGTTGTACCCTATCACACATTAACATTAATATATTTGGAAGCCATTAATGTATAATTAAATTTATTGTCAGATATTGCTGACTGAATAACTAGACGAGAAATAAGTTACCTTTTCATGGCAGTCGAAGCATTTCTTGTTGTCGGGGAGATTTCTGAGCTCATCGATTTTTTAAGCAGATGTTTAAGCTTTGTGCATTTTTCCTTCCTTGCTGGCTTATTAATAATTCTAATATCAAAATTATAATTTCAAATTACCCATCAAATTATGATAGTATACTACTCATCTATAGTTGTTAAATATTAATAATAAATATTGAGTTGGAAATAATAAAGAAATGTTATTGTTATATGAAAAAAGTATAGATTAATTAATGTTATTTTTTGTGAGAAACTTTCTCCAGCATAGCAAGTGTTGGTGTTGCTTGAACATGCTGCTCCGAATGAGGATTGCTTGGTAGCAGGTCCCCAGCAGGCAACATTCCATTTATTAATACAATTATACTTTTATTAATACAATATACGACTATTTAAATTACTATTTTAATGAGTGTATGGGAAGAAGAGTGTTGAGGCATAGACGTATTTGCCATTTACTTAAAACTTAAAAAAGGTTCTACAACTATTAAGTTGTTTATTAAAGTAAATAATTGCTAATAAGAAGAAAATATCTATTAGATTACACTTATACAAATAAAATATGAGCGCGTGTATATATTATCAAATAATTATAGTTTGATTATCATAATTTATTTTAATATACTCACTTAAAGCTTTTCTATTACTCTTAATTGTTTGTTCATGCATGATGTGCTTTTAATTGAACCTCTTTATCAAAAAATAAATATGAACTTATTATAGATTTAATAAAGTTTTCAATAGTTTTAAGCAATATAATATTATATGTAAAAAAGAATTATATCATGCCAATCAAAAATTAAAAACTATCAAATAAATTCAGAAACAAAAATATTTCTTCTCTTGACTATTAAAGTATAAACTCAAATCTTATTTAAATTGGAAGTTTATATTTCTAGCACAACAATTATTTAAAAAATTAATGTAATTTAATTTAATATCGAATTGAAATTCAAAGAAAACAAATAACTAATGTTACCAAAATGTTAAAGATCTATATTCACAACAACAAAAAAAGTTCATCAATACAAATTGTTTAACTTTTCAATAAAAATTAGAATAAAATAAATCCTTTAATTTGTCTTTTATACTGTAACACCGTTACAAGCATCAACATCACATGGCTTGCCATAGGGAACCAGTGGCTTTGTATGGTCCAACAATCATGTGACCATCTCTTGCAATACCGACAATACTTGTGACTTTTAATTAAAATTTCTTCGATAATAAAATATATATATTATGACTCTTTGGGCAGTTGGAAGGTTAGTGTTGGCGTATTTCAAGTAGTTTGAATAATTTAATTGGTGCAAATATTGATGATTTGTTTGAATAACATATAATTTCTTATTTCATTAATAATTTTATAGTCCTTTGTGCATTGTGAATTTGATAAGCATGATGTAGCAACTTCATTTGAACTGATGCTGTTTGTGTAAACGCAGGGACTGAAAGAGTAATAGTGATAGAAAGTCTTATATTCACTGCTTCCTAAACATAGATCAACTTCAACTCTCTTGGCATCTGAGCCAGTTCCCTTTGGTGCGAAGAAGTCGTATAAGAGCTCTGAAGTACCAGAGTTTGCAAATATTTTATTTTCAGTCAAGTGAGAGATAAGATTTATTTATCTGGGAAGAGGGTCTCTGGTTGCATGCAATGGTTTGGCATGGAGTTGGTGGCAACTCTAATCATAACCTTATCATCTGATGTTTCTCTGCATTGAATTAAAAAATACTATTTTAGATTAAAAACTATTTTATTTGAATAGCGAGTTGTCTCTCCCATGAGCAATCACCGTCAAGTTCGTCAGCGTTAGGGCAGTCTACTTGCATACCAGTGCAAGTGTGAGTATCTGACTCCATGTCTGAGAAGTCCTCAACGAATGGATGAGTGACAGTGAAGTTTTAGATGAATGCGATACACTCGAAGTAGAGTGGTGAGCCAACAGCAACGCAAGATTAGGTATCATCATCTACCTTGTAGCCTGTTGGGCAAACGTTGTAACAACCTGTTGATCCATCATCGTTAGTGAAGATGTAGTAACCAGCCAAGCACTCAAAAATCCTTCAAATTTTAAGTCCTTAAAATATATCCCTCCCCCAAATAGGTAAAACTTTGTGAATTGATTTCCAAAATAATTACATGAACTCAGAGCATTGGTAGGATGAAGAAGAGCCTGAGCAAGTCAAGCAACCTTCTGGGCAGTCAATACACTCTTGTTCGATTTCATCGAGATAAGTGGAGAATCCACACTCTAAGAGACATTAGTTTTGATAGAAAACGTAGTCTGGTTGGCAAGTGAGGCAATCAGTATCACCTCCATTATCGGTATATATTAGCTATATTATTTATATTTATAAAAGAGTGAAAGTTTCGTGGCAAGCTTTAATCTCAACCTCGAATATAAGTTATTTTTTCAAAAATTATGAATTAAGCCTTGTTTTAAAAGTAATTTAGAGCTCTGGGTCAGTTGCTCTCAATTAGAGTGAGTAGATGGTTTGAGCATTAGAAAAACAGTATTCTAATTTGGAATTTTAGCTGATAAAATACTATTCAGCATTTGTAAAAAACATTGTAGAAGCTCATCATCTTGAATGGTGCCTGTCATAGCAGTGCTATCAAGAATTGTACCATCATTTTAGTGTAAAATTGTATAATATCAATATATAACATTTAAATATATTTTTGATATAATATTTATATTGTTCATAATTCTATATATTTTTTTCTTTTTACATATTTATTATTAAATTACTAACTTATATTTTTATAGCAAGATTATCATATGTCATCCCAAAGTATTGCAATTCTTTAGTAAAAAGAAATTAGTGAAAATAAGTTCTATGTTTAAATAGTCCTCTATGCATTGACATTTCCATTTTTTAAAAAAATTTATTAACTTATATTGTTTTTCCCTTGAAAAAAAAAGTTGAAAGAATCCACATAATAAATTAATTAAATTTCTTATCAGCTGCTCATATTTATGATGCTGCGAATAGAATAATAAAAAATTATGTTTTATTCTTTGTAGAAACAGATTACTCAAAAAATTATTGATTGCAAATCAGATTTTTAAAAACTATTCTGCAAGTTCAAATATTTTATCAAATTGTAAAATAAGTGTCAATTGATTTACACACAAGGTATTATATTTGAATATATTATATTAGAATAATTTAATAATAATCTAGAGTACTTGCAAGTAAAGCTCATCACTTTCCTAATTAAATGAACATATTAATATCGATTGTAATGACGCTTGGTTGTGAACCAACGAAAATCCAGTTGTTTCCAATTGGGAGGACAGCAGTGGGTGGTTGGTTGTCTAAGGCCTCAAGTTCAAAGGCGACCATTGAGTCGTACTCGAAGAAACCGTCATTGCAGTTCATGGTAATTGTGTAGTTACAAATATCCATATTGAACTCGAAGGAAAGATAAGCAGTTTCAGCGTCCCAAGCGAAACAAATAAATAATTAATCATGAATAATTAAATAAATTTTTTTTAATTTTTAAAGTAATTTAATTATTTATGTGTTGATCTCTAGCCTATTCAACTAACCATACTGTATCGTTAGAAGTTTAAAAGACTTTATATTGATTAATGTAGTATTGATAACCCTTTACTTTGTCTAAAATATGTGTTTCCTTAGTTTCAATGATCATGTGAGTGGCATTGTTTGAAACAATTGAGAACCAGGTAGGATTAAATAACTCAATAACTGTAGTGTCAAGAACGAAAGTTGAGAAGATTGCTTCATCGCCCTCTGGGTCGAAGTTTAAATCAGTAGTCCATCTAAAGGTATGAGCTTGATAGAGAACTTCATTTTCAGTACATCCAATGAAAATTGGATATAGTGGCATGTTTTAATCAATAGTGATGTTGAACTCAATGCTTGAAACAAATGAATCATCACCATCTACGTAGGCTTTGTCTATTTCAAACATGATTATCTTTATTATCATCAAAGACCATGAATGGGAGCGATTTCTAAAACTATCTTAGTAGACAACTCTGTGAGTAATATCGTCGTATGAGCATTGGGTGAATGGTGCGAACTTAATAATGTAAGCATCATCTTGAACGGTAAGGATTTCAGTGAGATCGTCAACTGGAGAGTCTTCGTGTAAAGTCTCATATGGCTCGTTGGGGTTTGAATATCTAGAGCACTCCAAGAAGTTGGCTCTGTAAACAGCATCATCTCCAAGGACGATGGTCTCAGTGAACATTTATGGGTTTCCAATGTAGTATGAAAAATATAATGCAAAACTATTAGAAAAAATAAATGGGATAAATTGATAATATTTGATAAAGAGAGTGAAATCATAAGTGGGAAGAGAGGTAACAGGGTCAAGATAAGCTCTTTCGAAGAATTGAATCTTTTATTTTGATTATAAAATCTAAAAATAATCTTAAAATTTAATAGTTATCGCTTAAATAAATTTCGATTTTTTAATTGAATCTTGAATGGAATATATCTTGGGATGGTAATAGACAAAGACCCAAGTTTGTAAGCTGTTGCGTAAATTAAAAATAATAAAAACAAAATTTTCATCACCTGATACATCGAAAGCAAAGATGATGGGTATATTCGAATGTAACCGAGGCCATAACGAGGAGAGTAATTAATATAAATATTAATTTATATTTATTAATAAGATATCTGAATGGAATCCAATTAAAATTATATTTGCTTAAACATTATATTGAATTCTATAAAAGCACAGATTATATTTTATTGTAAATCTTCAAAATTCTCATAATCTCTAATAAGAGAGAATTCTTAAATCAATAATAAAAGATTAAATTTGTTTAAGATTTTTTTAAATTTCAATATATGTTTATTAAGGGATTTAAAATTTTATTTGAGAATAAAATTAGGGGAAAATCTTTTACCATATTGATAATTAAACTCATTTTTTCTTTTTATTTATAAATAATTTTAATTTAATATTTAATCATTTAAGTGAAATATTAAAACGTGAAATATTAATACTTAGTTTTAATCAATTAAATTAACATAGATAAATTAATTTAAAATATTTAGAGTATTTTTATTATATATTTATCTTGAACTATTTAAATTATTCAATACAATGGCTGTGTTTTATATTAAAAAAATCATTTTATTATTATGTTATGTATATAAAATTTATAATAACTATATTCTCTTTATAAGTAATATCATTTTATATACTTTGGCAGACCTTAATTAACTGTACCATCAGCGGCTTTCATTGAAACAAGACCCCATCTGTGAGATATATATTAGATTGGTAACCGAAGATTGAGAAGAGGTTTGTGCCATCAAATTTTAATATACAGTATTTAACTAATTAATTCTTAAAAAATTAGGCATTAATTGAATATTATTTAATGTTTTATCAAAGACCATCTCACCACCAACTGGTGTTTTGCCAAAATATTAGATATTATTTGTTATTATTTCAAGGAAGGCGTTAATCTTCACAATGAAGAAACATTCATAATTTATAATAGGAAATAGATAAATTTTAATTAATTATTTATTGTTAAAATGAAAACCTTTTAAGATGAAGACGGAACCATGTTGTATTCACCATAATTTTGTAAGTTACATTTATGATATCTATAATTTTTTTAATACTCTTCTAGCAATACTTTGAGTCAGTGATGGTGAAAGACAGAGACTTCAGCAAGGAACAGAAAGGCACTGGTTAGGGAATTTTATTCATGCTGATGGAGACTTCTACGAGGGATACTGGAAAAATAACAAAGCTGTTCGAGAACTTCCATTTTCTATAAATTTAAAAAGTATTAGTATTGTTATTAATCTTATTGCTAATACCATCTATTTTTCTCATTATTTTTCATTGATTACATATTTATATATAAATAAACCTTGAGAGTTATGTGAAAGTGAGAATCCATCAGCAATACCATTAATATTTAGTTGAATAAAATTTATTCATAAAATTATTTCAATTTGTTCATAATTTAGAATTATTTGAGTAATATAGATGTCGGCAGTGGCTCTATCAAGATAGAAACCTTCAGCTTGCAAAATGTCTTCATTTAATAAATATAAAATTAAGATCAATAGACGCTTTAAATATCTTTGTATCAATAAAAGTAACTACATTTATTATTCTAATTAAATTAATTATTAAAAGAAGAATCATTGTAAATTATTATTTTCAAACTAAATTTTAAAATACCTTTTACTAAATTTGTATAATTGTCATCATTATCAATGTTGTGAATTTGCTTGGCATAAAATTGTTTAGTATTTATTTAATTTTATTATATTTGCATTAACGAATCTAGCATATGAAGTGTGTTGGAACACGTAAATTTTGTATTATTATTATTATTTTTATCATTAAATTTAATAAAACGATTGTAAATTGATGAATTGTAACCAGTGCTTGAGACTGAGGCTTATTGGTAGTAGTTCTCTGAGTTAACAACTGTAACGATAATTCATATAAATTTGATGCCAGTTACTAAACAAAATCATCATAATTAGTAAAAATTCTAGTAATAATTCTCTCGCTGTCTAGATCTTCGATTTCATCTGTCAAAATTAAGAAATAAATGTAAGCATTTATGTCAAACCGCAATATTAGGCGATGTTATCGTATTCACCAGCCTCAAGAGTAAGGTGCCATTAAAATTACAAAAATTATCTTCATTACTTTTTATAAAACTTTACTTTGAAACATTTTTTTTTAAATATATGCCACAATTAAAACTATAAATTATTCATTATTAATTTAGCCATTCAACGGCGTGACCTTGAGTTTTGAAAAAATAATATTATTAAAACGATTGTGATAATAGAATAAAAAAAAAATATTTTTTTGAGTGATTGATTGAATGAATGATGAGTAATATCCTGTGTTTTAAAAAGCTTTAATTTATTTATTAATATTTAAATTATTTAAAAGTTAACTGTTTTAAGTTAGAATTAAATAAATTAATTCTTTAGATTAACAAATCTAAGAACTAAATAAAATAAATTGAATTATTATTATTTAAAATTAAAACGTATTGTCGTTGTTTTTAATGGAGTTAGCTCCACAGAGAATATAGTCACCTGTTTCAAGGTCCAAATCGACGTGGTTGTAGATGTTTCCTACTTGACCACCGAAACTCATGAAGTTATACTTGTCTTCGCATTACCTAAGAAATTATCATTACATTTGATTAATATTTTCATTAGATTCCTTTTTAATTAAACTGATTTTATTTTTAAAAAAGTTTAACTAGAATTATTCATGACTAAAATAAATCTTATCTGAAAGTATTTTATTCTCTATTATTAAATAGATAACAAATTTTACTTAAAATATTGTTCTTTTTTAATAAAGCACATTCTTTTAATGATTTGCATCGAATTATAAGCTTTTATACAAATTAAAATTAATGGGAATATATTCGAAGGATTCAATGGTAGAACCATATTTCTCAATTGGGTAGATGTGGAGGATGAAAGAGTCTGAAACTATTTTTAGTTTAAATTAATTATATATAAATTTAGAAGAATTTTTAGAATTAATTTTTATATTTATTTATAAAATTTAATAAACTGAGACACCACTCTTAGTCAAAAATCTAAAATTTTAAAATGAAATAAATTAATGAAGAATATTTATAAAATCCTTATTATTTATATTATGATTTTATTTTATAATAAGCTTTGTCTGGGAATCTCATAAATAACCTGATAGAAACTTAACTTAATATAATTTTTAAACCTTTATTCTTTATTTCTATTCTATATGAAATTATATATAAGGTGTTTAGGACGTTTTATTCAATAAAGAAAAATGAATACCATATATAAAAAAATTCATGAAATGTATAAAATGCTTAATTTTTTATAGCAATCTATATTGATAATTAACATTTTTGTAAATTCTAACGCTGAAATCAATAATCCTCTATTTGTATAAATTTTAAACTTTAAATTTTTGTATAAAAAAATTATCGAATAAATTAGATATTTCCCATTTTAATTTTAATATATAAAAAACTTTTTTATGTATTTGAATTATATTCTAGGTAAGAGTTATATTCTAATTTTTTATTATATTTACCAAAAACAATAAGTTATAATTAATAAATTTAAAAAATGCTTTGTTGAAATATAAATTTACCACAATTTGAATGAAGTTTATTTTATTATGAATAAAATTTTCTTAATAATATTTAGTCAAGGTAACCTTAATATTATATGTATAATATAAACAAATTTTAAAGAAAATTTTAAAATCTAGTTTAATATATTTTCATTTTTAACTAATTAAATGATATTTAAAATGGGAATATTCATTTAATAATATACTTAGTTATTATTTGATTATTATATTGGCATCAGAATCAGTGATAGATTTATCGAAAACGATTCTATAGAAGATACCTTCCCATGTTTCAACTTTGCTTCCAGTAATGAAAGAAGGAACAGAGTCGTACTTTTCGACTTCCATGGTTACGGTAAGTGCGTCGATATTTGGTTTTACCCCAAAACCCTCCTACACCATAAAATATGCCCTCCCCTTACCTATATAAAATATCTATATCTTATTATACTAAAAATAATGTGCGTAATAATCGTGAAAAAATTTGGAATATAATGAAAAATCATCAAAATATTAAATCTCATTGATTTTCAGATATATTACTGTAAATTATAAATTATGTGTATAGATATTATATTTAATTTGTAATCGAACACGGTACTTATGTTTTTCATTTCTTTATATGACTAAATCCATTAAATTAATTGAGTTTAATAAATTAAATTTCAAAGTACTATTTCAATTAGACTGGATTAAGCCTCAGTAATAATTTCCGTTCAGCTTTCAATAATAAAAATGATAATAACTTTTTTAAAAAATAATAATAAATAATACTAATAATAATAATATATATTTAAACATAATCTAAATTTCAAATCTACAAAAATAATGATTTAATAAAGATTTATCGATGATGTTTAATAATATTGGGAGACTTTAATATTTTTCATTTAAAAAATCAAATTTGTTTGTTTTAAATTTGCAATTTAAATTAAATTAAAGACTTTTATATTTTTGCCCATTATTTTTTATTAAATTTTTTATATAATTTATTTAATACTATCTTAAAAGCAATTGAAATTTGGAAAAAGCCTTTTATAAATTTCAAATGATCAAGAAAAATGATTTTTATACTAATGAATTTTTATCATATTTTATTTTCTCCAAAATTAATTATTTATATTTAAGTGGAAATTCTGATAGGAAGGGGAAGCTCACATTTTTAAATGGGGAGAGACAGTTGTAATTAAACTGATATTAAACAAAAAATAATATTTAAGAACTTTTAAAGTATAATTATGTTAATTTCTAAGTTATATTCTGATTACAATGATAATTGAATATTTAAATTCATATATATTTGATGAAAATTATTATAAAATTATTTTTTATTGATTGCAGACGTCTGGAAGTAAGAAAGAGTAAATACGATCTTCATTAAGATTCATTAAAAAGACGCAAATAAGATTGATTAAATTATTCAGAAATACTTTTAATATAATTTTGAATATTGTTTGAAATAATATTTTTTTAATCTCTAAACAAATATGGGAAATTATATTAAATACTTGTTGGTTTTAATTGGTAGATCAATAATCTGGTGTTAAAATGTGTCTACTATATTTATTTTAAAGCTATATTAACATAAAGGGGTATTTATATATTTAGCCTATTCTATATATTCAAAATAAATATTAGGGAAGTTAAGTCCTGGAGAAGAGCAATCGAAGACTCTAGCAGGTTGGAAACTCCTTAAATGCTAAATAATTGGGAAAGATAAATAATACTTAATTTAATTCTTTTTTTTGAAAGACACAAATAAAAAACTGATAATAAATTAATTAAGCAATTCGATAGTTATGATTTAGTTTATTATTCCTTAATTTTGATTATTGATGAAACTTAAATCATATAAAATGATTTCTATTTTTTTAAAATAATAATTAAGATCCAACTTAAATTTCGAGATGGTAAACTTGAAAATTACATACTTAAATAATGTTTGTAAAGATCGAATTCTTTTAGATTGGGTTATCTTTTATACCGTAAGCAAAACGATTTTGGTCTTTTTGATTTACTAGATTTATCAATATTATTAAAAATCCTGCGATATATTTTCTCTACTTTAATTCTCCTCATTTGCTGATAAAAATTGGTTTATTACTAATCCAAGAAAATATAGGTTTTTACAATTCAGGTATTTGGTTGAAGGAGATACTGATAAACAAGCCTCTCTATTAGAAGTTCAAATATTATAAACATTAAATAGCTCTAAAATTGAAGGAGTTGAGATAATTAGAACATTGGGAAATTTTCATTTACTAACTAATTGCCCATTAAATTTAAATGAGTTATAAAAAATAAACCTCTTGTAGACTAAAGTCTCAATCAGTATAATTATAAATACACTTAGCACCGATATTTAATATTGGAAGAATTATTTTAATATCATTTTATGTTTTAAATTCTAAGCATGAATGAATCAGTGAAATTCTTGTCTTTATTAACCAAAAAATTGTAAAAAGCAGCAACAACAAGAGTGCAAATCTAATAAAATTAAAGAAAAATGTTTATAAACTCATTAGAGCAAAATAGAGGAGTTAAAATAACAAATTTTCTAGAGAAATAAGCCTCATAAAAATTTTAGATTTATAATCTTGAGTCCTTTAGAGGAATTATTTTTTGTTTCTTCTATTTTAATTATTCTAAATTTAAGAATATAAATTAAACTCAGAATTAATCACTTATTTAAAGTGCAATTAATGTTTAGCATTGGAATTTCTGCTTTGTAGCATAAGTTTAATTTAAGTAAGTTTTACTTATAAATAAACTAAAATAATTATTTATTAAGTACTATTTCTCGCTAAAAGTGATGTCAGAATTCATTATTCATGATATACTTAGTATTCAAGAATTCATTGAAGATTACATTTAATATTTAGGATTCTAAATCCTTGTATTCCATTAATCCTAAATAAAATAAAATTTAGTTGCATATAATTTAAAGAATATTTATCCTATTAAATCATAGTTTAAAAATACAAACGTATATTTAAAAAAATTTAAGACTATTTTACGATTTACTTTTCAAAATTAACTTTTTCTTAATTAATGAAAAATTAGTTCTTAAGTACAAGAGAATATTTTCAAAGATTATCCAGAGTAACAATTATGTAAGTTTTCACTCAAAAGTTTTAAGTAAATATGGTACTATGTTTATAAATTATAAACTTGATAAAAGAATAGTTTATATTCATTAGAGAGCAGAAATTTCAAAACTTAGTTATCTTTTTATAAAATAATCAATATTAATGAAATTTGTAACCCTTTAAAAAATTGAATGAAAGTTATGGTTGTAGGTTGAAGTATGATGGAGTGTAATAGTATGTGAAAACACTCTCAATGGAATAAAATTGCTATTATAAAACAAACAATTATTCAAATTTTAGAAAAACCAAATTATCTTGAAATATCAATTTTATTCTACATAAATAGTAAATTTTTTTTAAAAATAAAGGCATTATTATTTATCAGTTTTTAATTAGTAAAACTTCTTAAATTATTTATTATTAAGTATAATCTGGTATTGTAGTAGGTTTCAATACAAGTGTTTGGATCTACAATCTCTGCATTAAATTAACATATTAAAATAAAAGTTTAGTGAAACTGTTTTAAATATACTTTTAATATATTTAATTGATTTATTTTTTGGCTTTAATACTTTTTATTTAAAAAATAATAAAAGTATGAATAAAAAAATTATTATTATAGAATTCAATTAAAATACATCATATGTGAATTTGCTGACGACTGATGAGTAGAATCCAGTTGTTACTATTGTTAAATAAATAAAATAAAAAAGATTTAATTTTTAATTTCCTTTTAAATATGAATTTGTAATTTAATTTTAATTTAACAATATAAAGAGTTAGATCTTATGAAAACAAATAATTTGGTTATTTAATTTATTGAGAGATTTATTCTATATTTTTATAAGATATTTATGAGTATAATTTCTTAAATATTTATTTAAAATAATATATTTTAGTTTAGATCACACAATTTAAACTTACAGTAACCCTTGGATTTATTCATTTTTAATACAACTAAATTAATTCATGAAATATTTTATTCTTTTAATTTGTTTTTTACTAAATTAATGAATTCATTTGATGTATCGTCACCATTGACGAATGGTCTAATCAAGAGATTTAATTCAGTATAAATAATTTTAATAGAGATTTGCGATAACAAGGTCCTTTTGGTAGAATCTATTTTTAATATTATAAAGGGAAAAATGTTAATTACCGTTTGTAAGCAAGGATATATAAAAAGAACAATATTATTAATTTTTTATTAACAAATTTTTAGTTAATATAATGAATTTTTGGTTTTCTTTTTACTTCAATTTTAAAAGACTTGCTGAAAATTCAAATAAATAAATTAAGAAATTTATTCATATATTTTTATTAGGAAATAAATTATTAAAAATTATTTCCAATTTAAGTTAAATAAGGATATCAAGAGTCTGTCTCAATAAAAATTTAAATATAAAACAATTTAAACATTTGAGATTAAATTTAATTATATTAAAATATAATTTAAAAATCATAAATTCTTTTAAAAATTTTAAATATATTTCTGTATCTAATTATTTTGAAAATTAAAATGAATAAATGAAGATAAAGTGCCCATTTGTCTTAACAAAATTTATAAATTAAATTATCTTATAATAATAAAAATAAAATATTTTATTATCATTTTTTAAAAAAATCTTTGAAATTTTCAAAAGAACTATGATAATTGAGTTCATAATTTTAATGCAACAAATATACAAAAACGTTTTTTTTTAAATTTAATTCTGTCTCAAGTAAGACATCATATAGAAAGTGCTTTAAAATTTATTAATT